>JAPMOR010052242.1:3643959-3658481 GCA_026543865.1 Argiope aurantia | reverse complement strand
TAACTTTTTTTTTTTTTTTTTTTGCCTGGTATATTTTATACTTTGGAATATTTTTACATAATAATTACATCGTTTTTTAATTTTTAATGATGCTGGCAGATGATAAAAGGTTTTAAATTGATGTAGAGTTTCAAATCATTCATTACCAAATAGTAATATAAATTTTACAGCAAAGTTTAAAATATCTCAACACTTATTTTTTACAATGATCTTATTTTATATTTTTTACAAAATCAAACAATAGTCAGTACTCAAATACCAATAAAAAAATCAATGGCCCAAATTTAGTTTTCATTTTCTGTTCTTATGTGTACACTTTCATTATAGTATGCTTATATATAGTTATAATTATTTATCACACTCACTATAAATTAATATCCACTCTCATTATGATTTTGAACACCAGATGGCAACACGAGTAGGATATCAAGATTGGAAAGCAAAACTGAGTAAAATCCAAAACAAACTTTTTTTCAGAAACAAAAGCAACAAAATATATGATTAAAAATGATTCATTTTCAATTATTTGACAAAAAACAAACATTTGCATAAATGTGAGGGTAAATATCCTAGCCGAAATACAATTTTCCTTCAATAATGCAACATTTTTTTTTAATCTTATTTAATAACAGTAAATTTTATATACTGCTTTATATCATTATTTTTTGGTTCTAGTATTGAACAATTCTTTTAAATTTTCAAACGAGTTTATTACGGAAGAAATAGAAAGAAATCGTATTGCAGTCTCTATCCCAAACGTGTGATGTATTTCAAATAAATCATATATCGTATATTACATATGATATATCCCTTAAATGATGTTAAATTCGATACTCGAAAGGATTCTATATACAGGAATTTCTTATTGAAACTCTTAAATGCAAACAAGAAATATATCAACATACATTTTGCAATATATTCATACATCAATTATAATGAAACAAAATATACCAATAAAAAATGTTTTTATAGCAATTTGGAGTAAAATTATGTGTGGGCTCGGTGGCGCAACGGTAGCGCGTCTGACTCCAGATCAGAAGGTTGCGTGTTCAAATCACGTCCGGGTCATTTCTTTTTAATTTTCTTTTACTTCGTTCCCGAGTTTTATTTGATTAATGAAATTATTATTTTATATATAAACCTTCATTAAATAATATTTCCGCAAACAAGACAAAAAAAAATCCAAAAGTGCAATCAAGTTTGTTTTACTTCCCCTTCTCATCTTTTAATGACTCATCATTTTTTAACCAATTTTGAAGTAAAATAATTTCACCTACTACTAACTTTTAAACACAGCCGTGGTTTAATGGAAGTGATTATAACAGATCATTTTAAAAAAATCAGTCTGTGTGTGTTAATAAAAGTAAAATTCATAAATAGTTTCTCAGCTACAGAAATGCAAATTATATTTTACTTCCGCTCATTATGACGGTGAGTTAAAAAAAAAAGAAAAAAAGGGGGAATGTTTTAATTATGATTTTGTGAAATGAATTAAATAATTCATTTTTATGAACCTAAAATTTACCTAATTTTGAATTATCTAAATCTTTGACCCTTATTGCTGATAAAGTTTTACAAATACTGCATTTACTACTGAACGATATTTAGATTTATTTATGAGCTTTTTCAATTGCTCTATCTCAAATAGTTAAAAATACAATTTCGATGAATTTTTAAAAGTATTTCCAGATAAAATAATTTTTATAGAAAAAAAAAACCCAGAAAAAAAATTATAAATGCAATGAATAAGAATATTATATATTTTAAATTATTTTATTTATTTATCTCCGAGTTCTCACCAACATTTATTTGGATTTTAAACCATTATTTCGGTAGTTTTTAAAAATCGTTTGGCGCTACTGTTATTCTCAATGATATTAAAAATAAAGTTGCAGACGATAGACAAAAGGATCTTGTGTGTTACAGTTTATGCTTCTTAACTTTACAAATATCATACATTTAAAAAAAAAAACTGCATTTAATTTCTTTTCGTTGACTTACCCCTGCTTGCTAATATGAAATATACTACTTTTACTTCCTGGAGTACGACGTTACACTATGTAGCCATCAATAGCTGATTTGGTATGTGTTAACCATACTTTAAATTTTGTTTAGAAATACTGAAGCAAAAAGGAATTTTTCTATTGATGTTAATAGTCAATAAAACAATGTTTTTTAGGACAAAATATTTTAATCTCGATCAGCGTCGGATCATCGGATTATGCTCAATTCACTATCTCTTGCAATGCATCCTATTATATCTTTTTTCTTCTCTCTTTTTGGGTTAAGATAAAATGAATCACCGATGAAACAATTTTTTACTTTTTTCAGTATTTGTTACGGTTAGAATACCGAGTGGGTTATAATTATAAATGGTGTCTGAGGCAAAATATTATTGACTCTCCCCAGTTATGTATTGTTTTAAAAGCGAAATTATACTTCCATTATTTTAGACAAAATAACAGATAGTTAATTTATGGGGCAATAGGCACTAACTAGGAAAAGATTTTTAAAAATAAATTAGAGTTTTGATTAAAATTTAGTCAAAATTGTAGCGTTTTTACTTAATAGCTTCAATGCATTTTATTGCACAAAACTATTTTAAAATTCAAAAAATTAGTTTTATTCCTTTTTTGTGTTCTGCTTTTTAATAAGGAAATTGAAAGTATGATTGTGATGGCATATTAAAGCATATTCGCTTCGCTATACTAAAGAGAATTTTTTAATGAATCATTCATTTCAGAATGCGTATGCTAAATTTAAATATATTGATCATTTCTAATTATATAAATTCTATAAAATGATTTACAAGCTGTCTGAAGAATTTAATATTTTTCTTATGTCTTCTTCTGACTTCAAATATTTACACCTTTTATATTATACATTAAGTTTTATTGTATATTTTAAAAATGTTTTTAAAACTTATTGTTTATGATTTTTAAATTAATTTTTTTATTTCATTGTAAATAGCTTATAATTTCCTAATGCTTATAATAACTTAATAAGCATTTATTAATTTTAAGATTCAGTGTTCTACAAATCTTATGTAAATTTAAATTATTAAGGTACTACAATGCAACCACCCCCCTCCCATTTTTTCTAACTGGAACCCTACACCTTCCAGTTAAAACAGTATTCAGTGTCAATGAATAATGTACAGTAAAATTATAAATTGTTCTTGTAAAATTCACTAATATTGTAAAAAAATTAATATACATAAATTTAACATATTTCCAAATTAATTCAATTTTTTTTTTAATTTTCAGTAATTAGCATGATGATGAGTTAGTTGCAGTTTAAATGCGCAAGTCTGATTTAGTTAAACTGTACAAGATCTAATTCTTGCGTGATAAAACTAACTCAGAAAGCAGAAGAGTTTTTTATAGTTTTTATGAAAGTGGTGTATTAATAATTCGATCACCTCCAATAAATATAGAATAGAAATATACGAATGACATTTTACAATTAATCTCACTTTTGCGCCCAAACTATATTTTGCATTAAAATTTCTCTGTACTGTACGATTACAATTCCGCAATAAAATATAAAATATTTTTATATTTTGTAATTTTTTAATTTTATCGCATTATACGATATATTATTACATATACATTATTATATTATATAATTTATAGTTTATACCTATTAGATAATATGTAATAAATATTGTTAGATATACAATAAAGTTTTGAAAAATTGCAGAAATTTTGTATTATAAAAAAATTGCGATAAATATTAGTAAAACATTTTAAGGTATACATTAGCAACAATACTCTTATAAAAATATCAAAATAGATAAAAGTATTACAGATTCTTCAATATCTATATGCTCTTGTATAATATATGGAAAGAGGAATCGTTCAAATCGATAGCTGTATAATACACAATTTTGCAAATATATATAAATTTGGGATTCAGATTTAATTGCTGCTGAAGAAATGTTATGTGGAATTATTAAAAATAGCTTCCCACACCGGGAATCGAACCCGGGCCTCCTGGGTGAGAGCCAGGTATCCTAACCACTAGACCATGTGGGAGACAATATGCATGAATCCATAAATATTCAAATTCTAAATTTTATGTCTTAACTTGTAAGACTATTGAATATTAGACAAAAAAAAAAAATAATCATTTTATTTTGTAATTTTTTTTTCACAGAGAAACAAAGCAGAGTACAAAATCAGTTTTTAGACTTCCTCCCACAGATAATAACTGACTTCGAGAATTTTACTATAAAAATTATTAATTCTAAATTAATAGAAAAATTCAAAAAATATGAATATTAGTAGTCAACAACGATTGAAATTTATAACAATAAAAACCGAATACAAAAATGAAAGCATTCAATTATGGAATTCTTTAGATATTTGTACGCTATTACATAATTTTCTTGTATTTAAAGCAGTGAATTTTCTTATCTTAAAGTTATGTAAGAGAAAGTTATTTTTAAATATTGTATATTTTCTGAATTGAAACATTAGGATTTTTTTTTTTTTTTTTTCCCAATTACTTTTGCGTTTGAGTTCAAGATATGCAGTTTTAAAGAATCCAAGTGAAGGATTCTTTGGAATTTTGAAAGTGCTGCCATCTATCATTCAGAGGTTCATTAAGTTTGGAATGGAATTATAATGAAACCCTTGTTATTCGGAATGGGGGAAAAATACCTCTTATTAGTCTAAAAAAAGATATTCCTTTACATTGCTTGGGTTAGAAAAATTCAAATTTTTCTTTCAAGAATTTGTTGCTTTCCAATTAATAAACCAGTAGAAAATTTGCACTAAAGCAGTAATTCTAAGATAAATGATAATTATGGCATTAAAAAATTCCACAGACAGGGCCGAATTGCATACTGTATATTCATTAATTTTTTTTGGCCCATCTGACGTCAATACTCTAGTAGCACACATATATTGTACAATATTTTATGACATAAAACAATATTCGTAATATTGTATAATACTGAATAATATTACATAATATTGTGCAGTATTGTACAAT
This sequence comes from Argiope aurantia, assembly GCA_026543865.1. Taxonomy (NCBI): domain Eukaryota; kingdom Metazoa; phylum Arthropoda; class Arachnida; order Araneae; family Araneidae; genus Argiope; species Argiope aurantia. Next base: position 3,653,483 of record JAPMOR010052242.1, on the reverse strand, counting down.
ATTGTGCTACAGGCCGCGCTACCTGGAATGCAAATGTTGCAAATGTAAATGGCATCCGAGGCATGGCATTTTTTTATCGCCTATTGGTTCATATCCTTTTTGGATTGTCTGCACGATACGTACGATTGATGGCCAGGACATGAATGGATGACCCCAAATGCAAAGATGACCTGTAAAAATAGCATTAAAATTAATTCGAAAAATTCAAAATAATATGTAGCCAATGAGAACGTTTCAATTTATATTGCAAAATTAATACTATTCAACTTGTTATTCGGGAATTTTAATGTAGTGAAGTAACTTACAACAGAGGTTCCCCAACTGTAAATGCTACCCAATTATGAGTCACTAATTATTTTTTGGTTTGTATAGATATAGAGAAGATGTTAAATGTATATGTATTTTTCAACAGTGTGTAAAAATACAATGTAGGTTTGAAATTTTCATCAAGCTACATATAGCAACACGATAAAAAAAAGTAGCACAATTAACAAATTATCTTTCGAATGACAAGTAATGAAGAAACAAAACGAGTATCTTTTCAACATGTCATTGATGTAAAAAAAGAACCGGCATTTTGCGCTTGATAAATCTGTTAAATTGTTTGTTGCTGCAGTCTGCTATTTCGCTTAACCCTTTATAGGACATAATTCGGGGGCATTGACAAAATTTTTTTTTTTTTAGAATTATATCATGATAAGCTGATGATGTAAATACTAAAACATCAAAAGTTCGTTAATTTGCCTTTTAATTTATGAAATAAGAAGAGGTTAATATACTTACCAGAGATCATTCAGGGAAAATTGAATATGGTAAGCATACTTACCACTGAGCTTTAAGGGTAAAAATATATCGATTGCTCATTGGTAAGCACTCTATTGTATGAGAATTTAAAACACCTTTATACAGTTTATTTTAGTTAGAATTCACAGAATTCAGATTCAGTAATGTCTTACATGAAAGTTTAAAGCTAACTTTCCGTTTATAAGGTTGGCCGAGCGAATGCTACACATAAAAATAAAATTGTTGCACTGTCATGCAATTTTATTAATAACATCTTAGCTACGTTTTGCTTTAAGAAATAAACTAAAATGTCGTAAACTACAGTATTCAAATAATCAATATATCAGAATTGGAGAAAAATATGCATAAAAAAGAAAGTTCCGAATTTTAAGACATTCCAACTGCATCAACAGTTTTTGTTCCTTTTTAAAAATGAATGTTGAATTCAAATTAAATAAATTCAATAACAAATAATGATAATTAAATATAAGAATATCTGAGACATTCATAGTGGTGTTTCATGTCTAAAACCTTTTTCTAGAGTTAAAATTCACTGACAAACGCTGGAACTTAATGTTGCTGCGAAAATTCTGATACGCTTTCCATGGTCAGTGGTAAGCGTATTTACCACTTTTGAATTTAAGCGATATTTAACTATAATGTATTTCAGAGCTATTAAGGTAGCTCAATCGAATTTTGAGCATCTGATTACGCTATTTATCATTTTAAAATACTTATTTGAGCCCTCGTAAAAAATCTTTTACAGTTGTTAAAAACATATACCAGAGAACTATAACGAGTTAAGGTTACGTTACCATACAGTACCTCAGATCTCGCCCAACAAACAATACAGGAACTCTTTTTTTTACAATGAATGCTCGATTTAGTTTGGGGACGTTTTAATTTTGAAGCGCATCACTATCTTTTTCGTAAACATTTTATAATATTTAATAATAAATGCTTTGTTATCTCAACATCTCCTTTTTTACCCAAAAAACCCCTTTTCAAAAAAAAAAAAAAAATGTGCATTGTTTATTTCGGAAAAAATTCAGTACTTCGAAAATGAAATGGAAATTTTGTCATTAAAAATTGAATTTCCATGTTTAAAAGTTTGAAAATCTTTGCTCCACATACAAGTGAATCTGATAATTATATCTAACATAAAATTATCTAATCCTATACAAAATATTTGCACCTTACTGCGTGTCCACAATTTTCTGCGGGGGAGGGAAGAGAATAAGACCTTTGTTGGAGAGTATGCGTGAAAGTTTTGGGTGGTTGTTCCCATTCGTTATAATCTAATTATATTACAGGAAATGTAGCAATCTTTGAAAATGATTGCATGAAAATGCAAACAATCTTTTCAATACATGCAATCTTTGAAAATGAAACATGAAAATACAATTCACGCAATCAATGAAAATGAATGAATAGTTTTTTTGTTTTTTTTCATACCCGTTCATGCATATAAAAGAAGAATGATCCAAGTTGTAATATTTGTAAAATCAATAAAATCGAATTAAGTTTCATTACAACAAAGTAGTGTAACATTATTACATTGTTTAACTACATTTTACTGTAGTAAAATAAATGTAAAACTATTTTTTTTTTTCAAAATCATTAGACGTGGGCAAAATTATTGAATAGCATTTAAATTGGTGTGATTTAAAAGGTAATTATTTTTTTTTAATTTTAAAGTAAAATTTATTTTTGTGCTAAAATAATTTCGGTAATTGTAAAGGAAAGGGTCAAAATTCAGATCAATTTTTAATTAATTAAAATTTTAAAAAATTCTCAGATAGATACGCATTCCTGCCCTCCAAAGGATATATGTGCCAGACATGGTATCTCGAAGTCAAACGGTTTGGCCCATAAAGATGGTAAACACATGCACACAGTTTTGCTGAGTTTAACTTGTTAGAAATGTAATTAGCTTCTTTGCCGTACTATTTAAATGCGTCGGTAATACCTCTAATTAATGCTTTTCTTGCCAATTTATGTGTTTAATAATGTGCACATTGCGCTGATTAATGTGTCACGAAGTGGAATAGTCACATATCACTGTAACGTAAACCTATTGTAGTATCCAAATCATTTATAAATAACGTCAAAAGTAATTTAGAATTGGAAAAGCACAACAATACCCTTTTGTCAGGTCATTCTTGTATTTTTCAAATTGTATTTCAGCTTCTTCAGTCTACTAGTATTTTTACTTTTTCACATACATTGTATATAGAGCGAAACTATCAATCCAAAAATAATCAATATAAAAATTCACCCATATAATATTTCCTTAATCTGTATAATAAAATATACATTGTATTTAGAGAGTGCTAATGCTGCTACAACTAAAACACAACTGAATTTAACCAAATTGGAAGAATTATTAGAAATAAATATTAAGTTTACAGCCAAAGAATCGAAAAGAAGGATAAAATGAATCCGGCCTGAAGACTTTCTCAAGGGTGACCCTCAGGCAAGGATTCAAACCAGGGATTTTTTTTCTGTGAGGGGTCTGACTTTCGTCCAACAAACTGACCCCTCGTGACCCGAAAATCCCAGGAAATTGAGGTTTTTTTTCTAACAATTTATTTCTAATAATTCTTCTAATTTGTATAAAGAAAGCATAGTCATTGCCAAAAAATTTGAACTCGAGATTTTTACGAATCTCCACGTTTTGTACCTCCCTGAGTTCGAAAAACATATTTTTGGAAGAAATCCGTCTGTATGTTTGTGACAAAGATAATTCAAAAACGTTTTGAGTTACACGATCGGAAGTTGGTACACAGTTCTTATACCACATTTGCAGATTTCTGTCAAATTTTAGGTAAAGTCTGTTTAGAGGAAACCTGTCTGTTCGAATATAAGTTAATATTGTCATGTAGATAATTTAGTGTGGAACGCACACAAGAAGTAGAGCAAAACCAATTTATTAACTGAACTCTCAACTCAGAACACTGTGACTGACAAACCTACTGCTTTTATACTAGCAGGGAAAGTTCCAGAATACTTTTCTGGAGACAGTAAGAAAAGTCCAGAACACTTGTCTGGTAAACTAAAGAAATGTCTAGTATCTTCTGGAACATGAAAAAAAGGAAAACATAAAATCAAGGAACTAAATATTTACATATACTATTAATCGCTTTGTCTCTAGCGGGACTCGAACCCACGGTCTCTTGACTATGAGCTCAATGCTATGACCATTCGGCTATAGAGATTCGGTTGTCTTTCTTCAATACTGCAATATCATAACTATAAAACGAAGAGAGATTGAAAAGGTTCGGTACACAGATTTAACATCTGCAGCGAAGAAACCTGTCAAATTTTGAACGAATCTAGTAACAGGTTGGTTGTCTGTCGGTCTGTACTTTCAGAAACATGTAAATTCGATAATTCAAAAACGCAATCAGTTAAGTCTATGAAATATTGTATATGATTTTGTGACTTCAAGCACAATTTTATGTTAAATCTTTGTTTCAATCGTTTCAGAAAAACGTTTCTAAAGCATAAATTCGTCTTTCGTGTACTATTCACAGCATGACAGGGATTCATCGCCAAATTACTCTTCAAGGATCAAAACGATAGATTCAATAAAAATGATAAATTCACTTCAAAGATTAACATTTCGTATCTATTGTACGCCAATGCTATGGAAGGTGTTCTCTAGACAAGTTTATAAGAGAACATACGAGAAAGTTATGGAAAGACCACGCCTGCTGGTTCACTTTCTCATATACAAAATATACAAAGACAAAGTATTATATTCATCAAAAATTCGACCCCAAGAGATTTTGATTTTAACGAATCTCCAGTTTACATACCTCCAGAAGTCCGATAAAACCCCCATATTTTTGGAATGATGTCTGCCTGTGATCACGATAACACAAAAATGCTTTGAAGTAGATAGATAAGATTTGGTATATGATGTATTCCGAGTTTGCACATTTCCATGAAATTTAAAAAGAAATCAATTCCGCTGAAGTATGTCTGTCCTGCTTTCTTAATATAAATCAATAGTGTAACTATAAAAAGAAGAGAGCTAGAATAAATTTGAATGAAATGAATAAAATTTTCTAAACAGATATAACACCTATAGAGTGGATACATATATATATGAAACATATATATTTGGAACAAAGTTCATCAAGGAGTTAATCGTCTGTCGTTCTGTATTTCCGCGCGTGCAAACGGAATGAATTCAAAAAATTACAGTGTTTTTTCTTATCATTGTGTTTTCTCACTTACCATGTAATTCTTAATCAAATTTTGATTTTAATTGGTCGAAAAAAAGATCCAAAATAAATAATATTCGGTTTTCGGGTGTTAGAATAATATGAAAAATAAAAAATATATATATAAAAAAAAACCTTGCCGAGGATCACTTTCTGACTATTGTTCGTCAATGGTATATGGTTAGCAACACACAGCTCATTATTAGAGAATTCTTTATTAGATATTCAGGATGGTTTCGGGGGGTGTGATCACTTCCCTTGGTTTCAGCATTTAATCGTGGATCTGAATCGCATGCATTTAACAACATCTCCCCCTCTCCATATAAAATATTAGATTTAAAACCCAGGAGATCCGGGGTCTATTCGATTTGAAAACAAACTCCATCCATAAAAGATGAGAGGTTGGAGTGCCCTGCTGTAAATTCATCAGAATCTTCAAACTTTTTTTCTTTCTTTTGTCTCTTTGTTCTATGATTTCAGCTCAGTTTTCTTGTGAAAGTATAGAAAGTACGAGATAAATAATACAGATATTTTTAAAAGTAAAAAAAAGTGTGAACGTCTACCTTTGCGAAAATTGTATATTGTAAATAAATTGCTGATACTTAAATGTCGAATAGTAACTCGGATTGAAAAATTGACTATTGACTTGACGTATGTTGAGTGTCTAAAGATGCGCATATCAAAATATATTGAAATGGATTTAAAACTTTGTACTTTTTCAATATTTTAATAACACTTTTGCATGCAAATCGCAACTTTGCATGGCACGATTCAATAATTTTTAGATTATTTCTAGATGTCTCTGTATTCATTTAAGTACCGGTTAGGGTTTATACAAAAACCGACTTTTTGAAAAACCGGTTTTCCAATTCGATATTTCCAAAAAACCCGGTTTCAGCCGGTTTTCGAATTTTTGTCAAAAAAAAATTGAATAGGGAAAAATAAAATATTTTTCCCTATTCAATTTTTTTTTCATTTTATTTTAATTTATATTAAATAACAAAAAACGAAATCAATATCAAAGTCAAAATATAAAAAAACAAAATTAAAGATTACATATACATATTACACTAATAACGAAAACTCAAACAAAAATTTCAAATAATATTTATATTATTTTCACTCATTTTAATTTCTCCTAAGAAAATAGGATTTTAAAAAACATAAAATATACACTGAACGGTGGCTAAGTCTCGTTCTTATTTCGGACAAAATATTGCCTGAAATTGAAAATACTCGTTCACTAGTTACTGAGTTTGGCATCAAATCACAAATCTAAGTTTTTTGTTCTTTTATTCGTTTGTTCAAATAATGAAAATTCAGCTTTCAGTGTCTTTGGATTTGTAAGTTTTTCTTCAGGGTCTTCAAGAAACTAAACAATTATATTATTTCCGACAATTATGTTATGAACTGCTTTCAAATAATTATGTAGATCGCTCGTAGATGATCCTTTGCAGCTCAACATTTTATTACAATGATTTCAGATTGCCTTGTCTACCCCGAACTTTTTGAAACTATCCCAAACTTCCGACTTACTCATTTTTATCTAAAAATGAAATTAAAGTTATTGAATAAATATTTTTGACGTTTATTTTACAATTTTATTATTTTAACTATTAATATTAATGCAATTTAAAATAATATAATCTACACATTTTCTAGAAATTTTGAAAAAAAAACAAAAACAAAACAAAAAAAAAACGCTTCTTAATCTAACTCCGATGCTTGCTAAAGACATAGTTTATGTTAAAACGTTGCGAAAGAAAATATGGAATATTTTAACACCCTGTGTTTTATTTAAAATTCCCTTAAATAGAAGCCAGAACTTCTTATTTTACACTAATTTTTGATAGAAGAAATTTATATAATAAAATTTAAATTTTAAAATGTAAAATAGAGAATATAAACATAAAAATTAAACATAATACTTACGTCATTTTTACCAAATATAACATTTTTATATTTATGTTTCCAGTTTTCACCTTCACAATATTAAGCAAACCTGTCGTGACTCGAGACGGATCAGATTCTGAGACCATATTTCGACAATTCCATTTCATTAAGGGGTGAGACGCGGAACGATAAGCAAATTTTACCTTGGATTTCTCGCATTAGATACTTTTTAGTTCTATTTATTTCACGTGTATGTGAGTGTTATGTCATTTCTGACAGCATTTTATTTTAACTGAATATTTCGTATTGATATGGCTATTTCAAGTAGTGTAAAAATGCTTTCAGGAGTGGAACGAAGAAAATTTTATATGATATCATTAAATACTGTGATCAAGAAGCAGAAAAAGTGTAATTATTTATTCCTTTCACATGTTCTTCGAAACGAGCCAGTCAAATTGCTGACGTTTCTATTAGCACCGACTTCATACCGATAGACAAAACATCCGAAGAGAAGCAAGAGATGAACTTTATCAAACTTTTGTTTCACCTAGAAAAAAAAGTGAAAAGGGATGCTCATGAAAAACATAAATTGACGAATTCGAGGCACAACTGTGCAGTGCACAAGCACTGGCCAACGCAGCTTGCAACGTTGAAAAAATGTATTTGCTGCCCATTGCATAGAATGAATAGCAAATCAAATAAGTTCAAAATTAATTTTTACATAATAATATGAATTCTTAAAACCGGTTTTCTTAACTTAAAAAAAACCGGTTTTCGAATGTGACAAATTTACTTTAAAAACCGGGTTTGAAAACCGTCAAACCCTAGTACCGGTGTTATTGAAACTCTCATTCTCCCATATCAACTATGGGGTACAATTAATTTCTTTCATAAACTATATCATCCGAGTCATTCGAAGGACAATGACCTTAACGCAGCTTCGAAGAGAAAGAGAGAGAGAGAGATGTATCTGTTGCAATCTGATAAGGAGGATGGAGATGGGAGCTGCGTGTTATTAATAGAACAAAGAAATCTATCACCGCTATCTTTGCTGAAAAGATACTTTATGAAAAGGTTAGGGCGACATTTTGTATTAGGATAATTACGATTTTATATTTTCATCATAAAAACAAACATATAATTTTTATAAAAGTAATTTCATTATGCTATACTTCTCATAAATCTTCTGACATGCAATATTCATTAAGTAGAGGGTTTGTTTTGTTATATTTGTAATAATATGGTTATCATTCATTACAAGGTTAATAAATCTTGTGCTTGTCATATAAGTGATTTTCCTTTTGAATTGAAAATGTTACTATTTTATTACAAATTTTCTTTTATCATAATAATTAAGAATAAATTTTATTTCTATTTATTATTTATTATATCGTATAATGATAATAATTATTATTTGCAATTTCTAAACGACTTAATTCTCTTCATTTGTGGCATAAAAAGTACAAAGTTTTCAATCACTTTCCAAGCTACAAAATTTCATACAGTTATTTGTTTTAATGACAATACAATATACTAATAATCGTAAATTAATATTTTCATTAATTTATTAATATAACTTTTAATGCAGGGGGAGCCAACTTGTAGAAAATTTGTGAAATACTAATTTCAAAAACGCATAATATTTTTAATCACGAATTTAAAAATACACCAATGATTAAAAAGTAAAAAATAATAAAAGAGAAAAAAACTTTAAACATGCTATTATTAGTGCATAAAAAGAAGGGAAAGAAAGAATTTTTAAATAAAAAAAATACAAAATAAGTTCATCTTAGTCGCTTTTGATGATCAGTAGGTTTGCCAGGATTAATGGCTGGTAAAGATTTAAATTAACGATTAAAGATTAACGATTTAAATTAAAGATTTAAACATTTTGTATAACCGGATTTTAATAACTCCATCAGAAAAATATTTTTAAACTTCAAATGTTAATAAACATATAACTCGCAAACCTTACAACATTCTGTGCATAGTACTAGTCATTTCTCTATTTTTATCTTTATACCTTTATACATTAAATTATGCCACAAGAAAGACCAATAATACTTAAAAACGAGCGCACTTTGAAAAATTCCTCCAACGTTTGATTATGAATTTAAACCCTAATCACGAGTGCAATCAAATTTTAAAACATTTATTAAAAACATGGGCTACATTGAATGGCACTCATATCGAAAATATAAGTCGAATTTTCATATCTTGATCTTCAACATTAAAAAAGAAGGTAGAATAAAATAATATTAGCAACAAAAACGATTTGAGTTCCATTCCAACAATGAAACATATTATTGTCAAAAATGAATTATAAACATAAAAAATTTAAATATTTTAAAAATTATTTAAAATTAGAAATAAAGTTCATAAAATAAAAAAATTGGTATTATTGAAATAACAATTTTTTAAATTTGAATTTTAAGATAATGTAAAAATTATTTTTGTGCTCTAAAGCTTTTGAAAGTTATTGCAAAAAATATCAAAATATCGCTTAAGTTTTAATTGTTTAAAGTTCTAATTAAGATTTTTAAAATATAGCTCCAATGTGTACATTTATACTCTCCAATATATATATATATATATATATATATATATATATATATA
>JAPMOR010052242.1:3618123-3643859 GCA_026543865.1 Argiope aurantia | reverse complement strand
AAATCAAACGGTCCGGCCTGTAGAGTGTCATCGTCAAATGCAATTTAAATACTTGCTTAGTCGTAATAATAATTTTCCTTAAATATTTTAAACAATACTGACAAAACAAACCTCAAAGTCATAAGTCAGGTTATTCGCTATTTACCAATCACAAAGCAAATAAAATGCAATATTTGCATAATTTTTATATAATAGATAGATAGATATTTCACAGCATGTATTCGAAATGGTGTTACGTTTAATCCAATATTTTCTTAGTAATTGGAACTCTAAACATATATACTTGAATTATGATTTATCTATATTCGAAAAAAAATCGAGGGTAAAAACATTGCTTACATTTCAGACCGTCTTATTTTCTTACGACACAGATCCATATTAGGCTTGGCCAATATGATTCTCGCGACTTAATCTTTCACCTACAGACCCGAACAGCTGGAAGCACTGCTTCATTGGGCAACACCAAAAAAAGAAGACAAACGTCTTGTTCTTCTGGGTTGGTGTCTTCTTTATTTATTCCATACAGGAGCGCATCTTCCTAAGTGCATAAGTCGCCCCGGTGTGAGAACTTCGTCCAACATAAATACTCGCGGGGTGGTAAATATTTATGCCCTCCGAATAAACCTGAACGAGTTTCCTTGTCCGAATCGTGCATTGGTCTATGGATCGATGGGGTAGGCGTTGGTGTGTGCATACATCAAGGTAGCTTGGGTGTCGGGACATAGAAAAGTTGGAGTAAAAGATGAAAAGACACTTCACCTGATATGGCAAAATGAAAGAAATATCCATTATACTATCAGTATGCTCAAAGGAATGGGAACGCCTCGAATAGATAATGGTTCTTAAGAAAATTGGATTAAAAATAATAGAAAGATATTGCAAAGGTTTGAAAATCCAGATTGATTAAGAATTGAGTTTGCTTTCGATTTAACCCTACAGTGAATCGTGTAGCCATTCGCCTACGTGTTTAATTCCCTTCGTATGTTTCACATGACTGTACCAAAGGGTAATAATGAGTGTTTGGAAATCCTTTATTAAATGCATTTTGATAAAAATTAGTAGAAGAGGCCGATAGATTATAATAGCGGTATTAGAATTAGATTTAAACTGGAAACTTGGAAAAACACTAGGTTGGCCCGTTGTATGAATAGTTCTGCCATTAAAAATGTTACCAAAATACTTTTTTTTGTTCCCTAAGAAATATATTGGTAAAAAGGGAATTTTATTTTTGTTGCAGAATTGTTCTAACCTGATTTGTGTCACTGGGATATTATTTAATTTATAATGTAACCATTTGGCGCATTAATTTTTTTTAATTCCGCGAAAAAATACTAAAAATTTTTTTAATAATTTTCTTGAATTATATGCAGTTATTCAAAACACATATTTTTTTTTGTAAAAAAATTTAAAAAGGCTTGCTTTAGAGGGTTAAATTCCTTTTATAAGCTAATGTCATTGTCAAAAGATCAAAGGTCATTGTGAAAGAAGTTGTATTAAGAAGAAGAGATAACTTTTACTGTTGTTCTCAATCGCAGCGCGAAAATAAATAACATGCATAGCAAGCGTATGGCGGTGCAGATTGTACAATATATCCATACACATGCACAAAATATAAAACAGGTGTTTTAAAATTACATTCCTGTTCATGAATAAGGATATTGAAAACTTTTACGAATCAAACTAAAAAAAAAATGAAAAAATCAGCGATAAACATAAAACCTGTTTGATGTATATAAAAAGATACAGAATAACCGCAGAAAAAAAAACCTTGGTATACATGTATAAAAAAATTATTTCCTGCATTAAAGGCCGTTTTGAAAAACAAACGCCTTATACATATTATGAAAAGTAATTTGTTGTGTTTTATCTACAGCAATATTCTATAATGTTTTGACAAGCTGAGTAATAAACTGTAAATAAATTCTTAACAGTAAATTATGCAACAATTGAATCAACGCTATCCAAAGTTCTATAATAATGAAGGGGGATGTTGATGCAATGCAACTCACCGATTGAGGATACATGTGGGTGATGGCAGTCGGAAATAATCACGATTATTGAATTGTAGATACTTAATTGATATAATAGATTTTACAAATTTGGAGTCAGGATATTAATAGAAAATAAAAATAAAGTAAAAAGGTTAGTAAATAAAAACATAGTTCGTCATATTCATTAAAGTTCTTTTTAAAAACTGTCTGCTTTTCGCCTCTCGTCGTCCTGTATCGAGTCTGCCATCCAGCTCACTAACTCTGGTCGAGCCCGTCAGTGGCACTGGTGTGCAGGAACAGTTTCCAATCAGGACGTCCATCTGACACCACATATATTATATATGCCGGCGTCCTTGCATAGGGGCAGTGCATGTTCCCCATGATCTGGGCGTCCCGGGTTCGAATCCCGGTTCGGGCATGGTTGTTCTTCATCTGTGTTCTATCTGTGAGGTGTGTGAATGTGCCCTCCCCCTTGTAAAAAGGGATTGTGTAAGCGAATGTGTGAGTTTCATCTTCAGATGAGCTAGAAGTCCTGCCCTCGGGTGCTCAGGGGTCTTTACCCTCATAAGCTACTGCACCCCCTTTCAATGGTAACGTTGACACGACATCATCATATATTATATATGTTCTCAATTGTATTCTTATAGGAAGATGAAAACCGACTATTTCCAACAGGTAACACCCTCTTTTCATAGTGTCCATTCAAGATAGTAACACTATGAAAACTGATCTTGATGGATTTTCATTAGTAGAAACAAAATTCGGGCTCCCTGCGCATGGGAAGTGATGATCGTATTGTTACAGAATGACTTCTCAATATATGTGTACTGCGTTAAACTTGCAAATCAAGTTGAAAACTCGTGCCAGTGTCGTCCTAAGTTAGCAATCCGTACAGGTGATTTTCAATTTCATTTCTTTCTAGCTGTATTAATTCTCTGGTTCATATGAATATAATGACATATATATTAGATTACTGGGAAAATGGTTCTTTGGAAAACATTCAACAATCCCATTGTTTCTTGCACAGTTCAATCCATTTCGATAATGAGCTGCCATGAATGTAGCTCACCTAACAAATCTCCGAGCATATAAACATTATTATTATAACCATCTGAACACTGTTTGAATCAAAACTGTGGTATCTGTGAGTGGCGACACCTTGGAGGATAAATCAGATGCTATATAGTCTGCCTGTAACTTTTGTCAGTTTCTTGCGACGTCGGAATGTGGGGACGGCAGCCATTGAAGTCTCTACTTTTGTTACTGCTCTTTAGGAACCGCTACGATATTTTAAGGATATATTCTCTATTGCTCTCACTTCATTGGATATTAGTATTTGAGTCCGACCACATTCTAACTAATGAACTATTCGTTAGCCCATGTAAATACTCTAAATCATAGCAACTCGCCTCAGGCAGACTCAAATTAACAAGCTGATTTCGAACTGCACTGCATCATAATAACGATTGCTCTGACTCTTACAATGTACTTTCTGTGCATTTTGAGTTTATTTTACTTTAAACAAAAGCGTTGAAACATTCTATATTTGTATCTATAATTTCAATGTGGAGATCACAAACTGAATTTCAATAACCTTGATTGTTATGTTTTTTAATTATGGTGTTTATATACACATAGCACACAGAAGAATAATCAGGAAATTTACCAGTTGATGGATTCAGTCCAAAATTAGGTATATAGTCTATAATAAGGAAAATTTTATCCACATAATGTCGAGATTTTTTTTTAAATTATCGCTTCTATTTTTATAACCGACCTACTACAAATCGACAAATAACCAGTTAGTTGTCGCATTTTGATCCAAAACTTAAAATCGATCTATATTTTTATAATATAACCATTTGTCAAGATTTATCAATCTAGCATTCCTTGTTCACAACTGTAATGGATGAACAGATATATATCTCCAAGGCTGATTTGGTTCAGTTATAAAAAATCTATATTATCAAATTTCTTTTATTTTTAATGAGCTCTTGTGTTCTCAAAATAATATACATAATTTAAAAAAAAAAAAAGACTTTTTTTTCCAACTCAGGGAGGTTTGAAAGTTGGAGATTAATCAACATCTGGAAGTCAACTAATGTTACAATACTCTCATTTTCGTACATGAAAAGATAAGAGTTACAATTCGGGTTATTTAATAAAAACCGAGGGCAATAAAGTGAAATTAGACTTCCTACTTCTGATCATATTGTCTCTTCACTATGAAAATAATTAATGCAAGACAATTTTAATAAAATACCTTTGTAATTGTTTTAAAAAGAAATTAAGAGTATTTTTTAATCAAAAATATAGAAGTCAAAACAAAAATTGCAAAGGTATGAGATGTTGCGCCAAATTATAACTAAAAATCGTCAAATTATAGAAACAATTCTTCGATGATCTGTTGCTAGAAATTAATAGGATTTTTTTCTCTATGGTTTAGTTAGCGGAAAAGTACCCATTTTATTGATGATCACATTTGGACAATGAAGAAAATATTTGGAATGTTAATAATAATAATTAAAAAAAAAAACTCAAATTAAATCGCCAATTACAGAAATTGCACGCCAAGACATATTTAATATTAATTTTAGATCTTAGCCAAAGCGATCAGCTTTGTTGAAGAGTGAAATGAAGCTAAGAGAATTGATCTGACTTTAATTCACCATTTCTTTTAATAAAATAGGGTCGAGAAATAAATGGAGTGATTCATTTCCCTTGCTTCCCTTTATCTCAATCCGGTCACAAACAACAGAGACCTCACTTAATCCTCTTCATCAGAGACCAGGCTTAAAGAAATCCCAAAACTTCGATTCTTTCGGATTTTTTTTTCGGAAGTCTTTTGAGAAATTTCTCTTTTGCTCGGGCTTAATCGAAGCTGCAAATTTAACTTCTTTAGTACAACTAAGATTTATGTAGCTAATGTTTTTTAGAACAATCTCATGTCGTATTAGCTGCTTAAAAATTAAATTAAATGGCATTTGAAAAAATATCTTGCTTTTCATACTGATAAAAATTTAGAAATGATTTTTACCAAGAAATTTGAAGATCAAAGCAAAAATTAAAAATTCCAAGCGGTATTAAAAGAAATAATCGGAAGATTCTAATCCCGGATTTGAGTAAATAGGGACCCCTTTTATAATATATTTTAGTTTTTATGGATTGCTTAGGAATTTTGACTTCCTTTTCTTACCGTATAATTTTCAGTGTCCAGCACTTTTATCTTGATTTCTAGTTATTTGTTAAATAATGTAACTTATTTGTTTATAGAATAATTTGTTTTCAATTTTTTAGTTATTAATAAAAAAGTGTTTTTTGATTTCTCAATTTATTAATAATTATTTCCTTTTAAATCTATTTTAAAACTCAGCATTATAATGTTAAAATTTGAGTAATTAATTTCTTTCTGATTCATTACCATATAAAACATTTTGAAATGGAACCAAAATCAAATTAAAATTTAGCTATTAATTAGTCATTAAATTGTAAAGACATTAAATGGCTGCCATTAAAAACTACGAACTACTTTTAATTTTAGAACTCCAACACTAAAGATGCAGCAATAATTGACTGTAAAATTCTATCTTAATGAACATGAAAGAAGTTTTATAAATAATGTTATAAAATTAAATTGAAGAGAATTGATATTTGATATCTTAGTAATATGCCAAGGTAAGTTTAGAGTGTTTACTGTTAACAAATGATTACGAATCTCTTATATTGCTTCTCTGCGAAATAAGTTTTATTATAAAGAAGAGAGTTTTACAGATAACTTTGATGGATACAGAACGAATGTCAGATGATTGACTTCAGGTCTGGGAGACCATTTGGCAAAAAAAAAAAAAAAAAAAAAGATACCGAATATTCGAGAATCTTGGCGATAGTTCCAACGCTTTTTCTAGAATATTCCATGCTCTTTCATAAGAATTATAAAAGAAGAGGCACACAGATAAGAGTAGTCAATCCAATCGAACGAGTTGCAGGGCAAACCGTCTTCATGGAGTGCTGGATCTCCAGCGAGTTATCCCTGAATGTTTTGTGTTGTAGAGATTGTTTAATCGCGATTTGTTATTTGTGTGCTGCTGTTTATTGCAGGTGCTGCTCTAGTGTATTCTTCGGCCATGTTTTACTTCTGTGTACTCGAGTTTCCGTGAAAAATAAAGCATAGTTGCATCTTAATGTGTCTGCTGGACCTTCTTACTGTGCAACCACCTTACACACTCTCTTACCATAAGAATATGAAAGCGAAATTTCCAATTAAATTCAAGAAAATAAGCTCCAAACTTTCAGCACAGCTTATACAATAAATAGTTACCGATGTAAGTTCGGGGTGAAACAGCGTGAGTGTTAGCTTGCCAATGTGGCGCTTAGAATTCGAACTCATCACTATTCGAACACTATTATTCTCATCCATGGAATAATCAAGATTTTCTGACGAGATCGAAATAAAATTAAAAGTTAACTTTTTGAACCGAATAATAATATTAAGAATACAATTTTAAGAATTATTTACAATAATTGTAATTACTCTCAATTGAAGAAATCGGCATTTTATTTAATTAATTTCATTCGCAATTTAAGAAAACCTTTCTACATCTATTAGTTTTTAATTACATATAAAAACTATTAATTATCATAAAAACATCGGAAATCAAAAGACATTTTAAACCTCGAAGGCAATGCTCATTAGGAGTGCGTTGGAAAACAAAATTCAAATTTTAGAACATCTATCTATGTCAGGGGTGGAGAGCCTTTAAAGATCAACTCGCCATTTTTTCTAAAGAAATGTTCAGTAAGGTGTAGACGTGCCGTCAAATAATTTTGGCTTGTGATTATTGGGAAAATAATAAAACTAAATACTTACAACCCAAAACTCTTGATTTACTATGAAAAATAACGTTTTGCACTGTGTAATAGTAAATGTTTTAGTTATAAGTATAATTCAAATTAAAGTAACATTAGTGTGGCTTCTGTTGTTGAAGATTAGACGACAAATATCTTATATTAGGATTGTAAGGTATTGTTTTGAGTAGAATGCCTGCTGAATTGGGAGCCATCTGCTAAACGGTTTCTAAGCGAGTCTTTAATGTTATTCCTTTCTGTAAATAATGACTTACCGGCATAAGTAGATGAAAATACTGTTAAGATAGCATGAGCCAGCTTCTTCAAACAGTTAAATGTGTCTGGAATCAAATTCCATGTTTCCAAAATTTCGTTACTGTCATTTTTACTTACATTGCTTGTTGATCTTTCTGTTTCAATTTATTCCAACTTTTATGTTGTTTCAATAAATTTTTAAATCCATATTGAACTAGACTGGAAATCAATCAGTTGCATTTCAAATTCTTCAATTTGCAACCAATTGAACTGGCTAAAGTTCAGTTTATCAAATGCAGTCACATCGGAGTACATAATAAACTTCCGATAATTGTTTTAACTGAGAAAATTCCGCTAAAAATTCCTTTATCAAAGAATCAATTACCGAAATAAATTCTTCAATAACTTTTTCTTCGTCTGGTTTCTCATGTACATCTAAATCTGATATATAATACTGATACTCTTTTTCAAGTTTGGAAAGTGATATTTTTGATATTTTTTTTTCAAGTTTGTAATTTTTTGTAATAATATCGTTTCTGAAAACATGCATTTTAGCGACAAAAGCGTGAATGAAATCCATCATGGTGACAATTTTTTTTATTTGTGCCTTGAATCTTTACGTTCAATTGGCATATGTCTGTAAAAAAAACATCGATTTTGAAAGCCACATAATATCCAACAACAGTGGGTATTGTTCAATTTCCCCCTCATTTTGCTGAAGCAGTCTGATTTCTTCCAAGCAGTCAACAAATCTTTGAAATACGTTCCCGCGGCTCAACCAGCGAACATTATTATACATTAGTAAACAATTATACACCAAATTGACTTCATCCAACAAAGCATCAAACTTTCGCTTATTTAAAGCTTGCGATGACATGAGGTTGAGTATTTTTGTGACTAACGCCATTGCATTATCAAAAGATGTTAAACCACTCGTAGCACACAAGGCTTGTTAGTGAATAATGCAGTGGAATTTCAGAATTGAATGTCTTGCGTCTGTTTGAAATAAACTAATAAAGTCGTTTTTATTTATTTATTTTTGGCTCACCATATTTGAAGCGCCATCAGTTGTTACTGAGACAATTCTTTTCAAATCAATTTCTGTCTCAGCAAGCGAATTTTTAACAGATTTAAAAACCTCTGTGCCCTTTGTAGTTGTTAGCGACGATGTTATTGCAATTAATTATTCCTTAATGACATTTCCTACAAAATATCGAGCAAAAATAGCTAAACGTGCAGATTTAGTGATGTCAGTACTTTCGTCAAGACACAGCGATATAAAAGTAAAGCAGTTAATGTCATCTTACATTTCCGGGCAGTTTTAAGAATCTTTATTCTATTGTATTTCTGGATAGAGGAATATCTTTGATGCGCTGAATTATCTTACCTTTATTATGAAAATTCTCAAAAAGTAAGGACGCGCATGCTAACCAGGCTTCCTTCAAAAACTCGTACTTTTGGAAAGGCTTACTATGTCTATCAATGACATTTGCAGCTGAGTAACTTGCCGCTCTCATATGACAATATTTGCTAACATATTTAATCATAGACGTTGATTGTTTAATTCTGTCTTTTTATTGCACTTGCAAGGAATGGGAATATGTGCACTACGACCTATCACTCGCGTTTGTTCGTAATTCTTCATAGTGAATTTTGTTATTTTGAACTAAAAAGAAAATCGTTTTTATCGGTGACGTGCACAAAATATTCTGCCGCGTACCATTAATGGCACGTGTGCCACTGGTTCGCCATCCCTGATCAATGTATTCAATAGATTAATAGCTTTCTCTTTTTCATGTAAATTCAATGTTCATGTAAATACAAAATTTCATTAAAAGATAGGCAATGATATGCAAACAATTTCACTTTTATGGAGGTTGATAGTAAAAGGTCCCCGCCACGCGTGTCAATTATTAAAATGTTTTCTTACATTCATCCATGCGCACACAAAGTTTTGCATTTTTATCTACGAAATTTGCAAAGTTATGATTATTTTTAAATTTAAAGGGACTAATCATGAATTTAGATGCGAAATTTTATTTCAAAAAACGTAAATCTATTCATTATAAAATAACTTGTTATGCAATATAAAAAATGTGTTACTAGACAAATATTTGTCTAGTAACACATTTAACAATGATCATGAGTTGAAAGATGTGTAAAGCATGTATGATTTTGTTTATTTTAATTGACCTATAATTAGAATTTCAATTTTTTAAAGAACCGAATTGAAATTTAAGAAATTGAATTTCTCAGATATCTCAGAGAAATAGTAGAATAACGAAAAAGAAAATAAAATTCTTTGCTCGCAGTTTTTTGAGTAAAATCAAGTTTTCCGAAACTAGTTTTTATAAGCTTTCCCTATTTCAGTAACAAAGAAAGATTTGAAATGCCGTATGTAAGTTAAGAAAAATAAACGTCGTTTCGTACATTCCCCTCATTGTGTGAACTGATTTTCACTCAACATTCCAAAATCGACAGCGGAAGTATATTTCATCTTAGTACCCACACAATTGGCATCCATATAGCATTCATTGAGCCTGTGCACTGTTACAACAGTTATATGGATAACTACATGATCGACGTCTAGAGTTTTATATTTGAGCTCTATTTTAGGTAAAATCATATCCTTCATTTCTGAGAAATGTAATTTGGGCTAACAAATAATGAAAAAGCGAAACATTAATCCTTTGAAACAATCACTTTTGGAACAGTAAAGATTCATTCTTTGTACAAGAAGTTCTTCATCATTTGCATTTTCTGTAAATATGCGGTGTGCCATTTATAGAAGCTCGTTGGTTTGTGCTTCTTTGTACAACAATATACTGAACAGTTGCCGATATATTCATTTATTTTTGATTGGATTATATCTGAACTAAGGGTGAGGTTGCCTTTGGCGGTATACTTTTTACAGATCTTTGCCGACAAATTCAGAAGAGAAAAAATGTGTCTTTATGTCACAAGTGATGAAATGCAGCAGTCCAAGTATTTGCATACATTTGAATATTTTATTTGATGAAATTTTGCAATCTGAAATATATGTTTTATTGCAACAGTAAAAGAAACAAACGCTTGTTTCACATTTTTGTTACACCTTCTGTACATACGCGCACTGAGACGATAATGAATGCCATTTTTAGTGAATACAGTTATTGCTGATTATTAAGAGATAATTAGTACACATTTAAAAATCGTTGATTAATGTGTAAAATTTATAAGAGTTAAGAAAATCAAGATAACATTTTAAGAATAAAATTAAAATAAATGAATCAAGCTTCAAACTTTGACATTCAATATTTCGGATGATTGAATTTTTTTAAATCCCTAAACATAATCGATGTGTGTTTAATTTTTTATTAACAATAGGTCTTAAGGTGCTTAAATTTTTATAAACACTAGGTCTTCTTATTACCCATTCACACCAATAATTCACAAACTTATTTTTCTTTTAGGCTTGTACATTCTTTTTATTTTTTTATTTTTTTTTATTTAACTAGTCTCAAAGGACTAACTTAGGCAATCCAGTTCTATTTTGTATTATTCTGTTTACGCTAAAGAAAACAAATTTAGCTGTCAAAATTGGAAAAAATTTGTGCCTTAGTACGAAGTAAGTTTTTGCCACATTTTTCCAAGCATGTGTGAGAACATAAAATAATTAGCCTCGGGCCGCTAACGACAACATTATCAAGAAATATCTCAACAATCTTAAGAACACGAATGGCGAATTCTTAAATATTTCACACTTCATATTCTACAGCAGCAACCTAGCGAGGTATTTTCAATTCACAAACTTTCGAACTTCTTTATAAGATAATTGATTTACGTTTTCATTAAACCTCAACTCCGAAACTCGATAAAAAAAAAAAGAATTGGAAAAAAAAGATCTTCAAAATGAACGAAACCTTTAATTCATCCATAGACACTTTGGGAATAAAGTCTTCTCAAAGAAAGCTATTTTTAAAAGAATTCGCCATCCATTTCTTCGTAAAATCAATATCTTCTCGAATACTTCGGGTTCTTTTGAAATCGTTTGTGTTGCTGTCATTTTGGCGGGAAGGCATTTCATTCCCGCTGGCAAACGTTCTTCTTCGAGAAGGAATGATTTTCTGTGGCGTGTTTTTATCGTCCCAATTAATTAAGCTACAAGAAGGACCTTTTCAAAGGGACGAGCGCGTATTCCCCCTCAAAATGCTAAAAAGAAATGCAGGTCTTTTGACGAATGCTGGAAATCCTTTTATGGAGTTGGAAAAATTCCAGGATGGATCACCTTCATTGCTTTTAGGGCTTCTCGAAGATTTAACCTCGCAATTTATTTTGCCCAGGGGTTGTGCTGAGGAGAAGAGGGGACCTTTCTGGCGGTCGTGTTGATGAGAACTTGGTGGGGGCATACCTTGTTGATGGTAGAAGAGTTATATATTTTTTTTAAATAAAAAAAGTATGAATTGATGCCTTATTGTGCTGGACACGGATTTCGATTTAATTACATGTCGAATTAAGAGAAATATTTAGGCTTATTTTTAAAAATAAAGTCATGTTATCGAATACTCAAATATCCGATATTTGGTTTAACCGACATTGCTTTAGTTAAAAAGCATTAATAGGAAAATATGCATATTATGGTTTTCTTTTACTATATTAAGTGTTTCAGTTGTTAAGGTGAGTATTTATTAAACTCTTTGAAAGGAGTATAGGTAGAGTAAATACTTCACTATTAGATGGTCATTTATTTGTGTTACTGTAATTGTCTAAACCATAATGGCTATTGCATCATTGTGGTGATGTTGTTTCTTGTTAAACTTTCGTTAATTTTTTTAGTTTTTTTTTTCATTTTTTTAATGGTTATGTCAATCATGATATCATATATATTTTTTATACGAATGTTTTATGAAGTCAACAAAAAAAGCAAAAAAATTTTTCCCCATCTGAAATTGGATCATTTTTTCATCTTTTTTTTTTTTTTTTTTTATCTGACGTATATGAAGAGCAACCAACTAAGATAATCGATGCTAGAATAATTTATGAGGGTTGATTAAATGGTATTTAAGTAGATTTGGAATGCACAAAATAACAAGTAGGTACCACAACTACGAACGTGATATATTTCATTATATAATGTAAAGAAAGGAAAAAAACGGGTGTCAGAAAATATGGCTCGCAGCAATTTCAAGTTTTTCAGCATAGTGATGTTTATTGTATGGATGCTATCAATAAATCGCAACATGCATAATAAAAAAAAATCTCCCGAAGACAAAAACAATCGTTCAGAGCTAGAGCTATCAAATTTATCTTATAATTATTTCTTAGTTTCAAGATGTTTATTAAGAAAGAGTTTTTAAAAATTTTAATTATATTTTTTAATTAAAAATTATTTGAAATGCTGATTTTTTATCCCAGCAATTTCAGAGTATATTAAAGTATTCAGAGTATATTAAATATTTTTAAAATATCATTTTAAAGTTCAAAAATAAAATTTTAGCGTTTCTTGATCCAATGCTATTTCTTTACAAGATTTTCTGTAATTTAAAAATATCTTCGAGTGTATTTTACAATAACACTTCTCATTGTTTCAATCACCGCATTTATGTACACGCGCATTTTGACAATATTAAATACAGTTTCTTTAACTGAACATAATAGTTAAAATTCTCCTTTTTTTGAAAAACTCTAAATGCTTTGACTTTATAGTTTCTCTAAAGCTTTCTTTAAAATCTAAATAGGCCTTGAGAAAAGTTCGTCAGTTATATAACATCCCCTTTTTCTTCCCTTGAGATGCTATAGTGTCCATTAAAATATTTTTACTCCACATTGACTTAGAAACGGCGAGAACTATTATCACATATATATACACTACATGGTGAGATAAGTTACAGTGCAATCTAGCAACAAATAATGGAGTTAGCGTTTCCTAGCTAAAAAAAGGTACACGATAGGGGAGAAAAGTCATCTACAAAATTACAGAGAGTCTTATACTTAGTATGAAAAGACACTTCGAGCACTGTAATCCTATGAATAAAGCGTGAAAAACGCGCATTTGTTTCGTTGCAATTTTCAACAAATGGAATAGAATAATTAATTATCAGCATATACTTTTATTTTTGGTGTTCGAAATGCTGTAAGCCATTGGGTCGACCTTTATTCTTCAAAACACGGTCTTTTCTCCTACTTTCGCGAGTTGTTAAGTCACAGGTTTGGAAAATAGAGATTAAACAAATGCGCGTTTTACACATTTTGATCTTAGCATTACTGGGGGCCGCGGTGGTCTGGTGGTAAGGTCTCGGCTTGTGAGCCGTAGGGTTTCAGGTTCGAGACCCGATTCCACCGAATGACCGTCGTGTAAGGGGGTCTGTTGAACGTTAAATCCGTCATGCCAAACGTCCTCCCGCTGGTGTGGTGTGGAGAGGGGGGTGCCAGCTCAGGTGTCGTTCTCATCATGTGACCGCGGTTCAAAATTACGAGGTCCGTCCCAAAATAGCCCTAGTGTTGCTTTACAACGGGACGTTAATATAACCAAACTAAAAAAAAACTAAATTTAGCATTATTGAGCTGAAGGTGTCTTTTCATACTAAATCAAACACTGTACTGTTTGTATTTAACTTTATTTTCGTATTTTTTTTTTTTTACTGTTTCCAGTATAGGAAGATTAATTCCACAGTTTGTCGCCAGTTTGAGCCGTAACTCTTCATTTTATGTTGACCTTACTTTATTTGGACAGCAATTTTATGGCAATAGTTGCCGCCTTTCCGCCGTACTCAAGTTAATATAGGGTAGAAGGACTTTACCGGGAAATCTGTATGATGAGATATAACACAAACTACTTAGTCTGAGCGAAAGAAGTGGTCTTTTCTATTTTATAGAAGAATATATCTTTTTCTATTTTTTTCTCTTTTCGTCATTTTCAACTTTCCGATATCATTCTACCTTTTTTTACGTTGGAAAAACTGAGCTACTTTTGAAACTTATGTCGAAAACATTAAAACTTTGTGACATTTATATATTAAAAGCAATTTTAATTCATTATAATGTCAAGTTGTTTGAAAGTGGTAACAATTATATATATTTTGAAATTTGGTTCAATTTTATTGATTAGCAAGTTGGCAGCTACCATAAATGAGTGAAAATATCATTATATTTTTGTTTCCTAAAAGTAAGTTATAAACAAAAGCGCAGCAAAAAAAATTATTGTGAGATTTAAAACAACTCATAAACCTCTACTGTGACAACCACATCTAAAATCTGAGAACTCCAGTAGATGCAATTTTTCCATAATGGTAATTCAATATAAGACACAACATTCATTATAAAAAAGATTTCGCAAAGCTATACGGTATGAAGTATAGAAAACAGTAACAAAAGTAATCAGTAATTAATTAATAGTATTTAGAAGATAGTAATAAATAATAACTGCTATAAAAAGGGGGAAAATCATTGAAGAAAATATAGAGAAATAAGCCACCATAGTAAATTTGTTGGGTAAATATTTCTTTAAAATCTATAATCGCAAAATGAATATATTTATTTACATTTGTATATGCTCTCTATCTATCTATCTATACCAATGGAAACAAATGCATACTAGCAATTTCTTTTATTAACACTTTTTATCCTCTAAACATTTTTATGCTTTATTTAAATCACAAACAAAAGGCATTTTTTGTGACATGCATATCAAATGAAAACATCATAATATTCCACTGAAGGAAAATATACTAGGTGCTATAATTTTCGCTTAAACTGAACAGTAGTTCAACGAAAGTTTATCTCGAACGCATCCCCCCACTTACGCCACTACTTCTAGAAGTGCCACCCAAGATACCTGTCCACTGAACAGCGTCCGCCACTTACCCGGCTAATATTTCCGCCACAGATTCCTATCTGCGGCGCAAAATGTCTGATTAATTGAAGCCACAGCCTTCCCAATTAAGCACTCCGGAAGCGCGGTGCCACACGACTCTGATGAATGTAGACCGTTAGAGGCAGCCATTGCACTCCGCGAATAAAAGCTCGACGAATGGTTATCGAAACCCGGTAATGACTTTTCGCTAAATGGCTCAGCCACTAAGAAGACACGTAATGTGCTGTCGAGAGTGGTAAACGCGATATCAGCCAGGATGGGGTTATAGAGAGGGGGGATGTTGACAACAGAGATGGCTAGGCTCAATTTATAAGAGGCTGTGTAGTTTGATGGAAGCGAAGTAGAGATGATGCGTATGTTCGAAAAGTTTTATCATTTATTTCAGTCCAACGAGAGAGATTAGTGAAGAGCTTTATGAAAATACTCTACTTGGAAATGGCAGTGGTTTGATTATAGGAGTAAGGTCTCTTTCTGAAACTGTGCAAGCCTATTTTAGAATTACTTTGTAAATCCTGAACCATGTTCAGAAAACAAAGGCGACACCTGAACAAGTATTCCTCTCTCCAGAGGTGGCTTTAGCAAGGTAATTATGAAGGTGCTGCAATTTGTAATACAACACTCTACAGTTATATATTTCTATGTAGCTCAATTTTTAAGATTTTTAAAACTAATATTTAACATTTTGATAATATTTAATGAAGAGGAATATAATATACTATTTATTTTATATAATTATATTTTCGACTTTATGTAGGCAAATTTCGAGTAAAATAATTTTTACTACTAACATTTGTTAATTAATTACAATTAAAAGTTTAAGTTTAAAGTAGGTTTTTTTTCACTTAAAGGTTCGATATTCTTTATTCCCATTTATAAAGATTTATGAAATTGCAACTGAACAATAAAAACGTTATTGTTGTTTCTAATGGCACTTGTCACAGATAAGCCCACAGACTTTAGAAGTCCTTGATTTTAAGCCAAGGGTGGGTCTCTTGTTTTTTCAGTAGCCCCATCTAGAGTCAACAGTACGACTCAGTCACACACACGTCACAACCCTTTTTACGGGGCGGACTTCATTTACGCATTTCATTCACAGATCGTAATTTAGGCCTGAATCAGCGAACGATCACCCCTGATCCAGTACCCCTAGTGGTATTACTCTCATCATGGAGGACTTTGTGACCACAACAGATTTATACGTGCGCCAGCCACCAAACATACGGAGAGTCTTAGCCGGCAGGGTTCGAACTCAAAACCAAAGGGGCGCGAATCCAATGACCTACCAACCAGGCTATCCCGACCTTGTCTAAATGTAAAGCGTCTGGTTAAAATAAATGTTTTGGAATTTATCTTCGTATTTATTGAGAAATTTTTTTTACTGTACATTACACTTATAAATTAATGATTTTTACTTATACATATCGGTAATTTTTTTTCAAATTATTCAAATTTCGGGTTCGCGCAAAGGACGCAGAAATGAGAAGAGCTTAGAAATGTTTTTAGGAATTTTCTTTTCACCAGTTCTATCTTCTTTCAAGTTGTGTAAGCGGGGGAAAAACACACACACAAAAAAAAACCCGCCCCTTTTTACTGAGGAGGCGAAACGAAACAAAAACAAACAAACAAACAACAAAAAACAGAAAAGGATTTGGGTGATTTGAAAATTCAGCTTTTATAGGAGGCTTTTGTTTTATTATTTTTAGCTCTTCTTAGCAGAAAAAGGCATATCGTTTTCCCTGGATTTTTTTGAAGTTTATTCAGTTACTTTAGAGCAATGACTCCAAACATTCATGCAATGGGTCCAGAACCAATATATCTGTGAAGCGGATGAAAAGGTTTTCTTTTTCAACTTATTCTTACTTCTGTTAAGCGCTTCAGTCCCGGCGTCCTGGCATAAGGGTAGAGCTTCTTCCTCGTTATCCGCGTACCCCGGTTCGGGCATGGTTGTTCTTCTTCTGTGTTCTATTCTGTGAGGTGTGTGAATGTGCCCCCCACCCCTGTGAAAAGGGGTTGCACAAGAGAATGCAACTCATGAAATAGCTAAGTCCCCCTCTTGACCCTAGTTGGCACGGCTGAAAATACAAGAGGCGTTCACCCGGCTTAAATCACTGACAGGCTTGTAAAGTGCCGTAAGTCACAACAACAACAAACATTTCAGTGATCTTATAGTGTTTTATTAAAAACGATCTTACAGCTACAATTATAATTATTAATTAATTTCAAGAATATCAACCTACCGACTTTAATTGATTCTAGGAAGAACTAAACGTAGTTAATACCCAAAAACTAGTTGGAGTAGTCTCCCACATACTCTCTAAAAAGCTTGTCATGTCAGGGAGCGTTTTACAGGGCATTGGCGGACAGTAGCTACGGAATATCAACTTTTGGCGTGAATTTAGTGTTTTTATTAAATCTATCGTGTCGTGCTTGGCGAGTTTTTTGTCGATTAATTATTGGCATGCCGTTAATAAGATCCAAAAATCGGATCTGTATTTTAAACACGTTTTTCTCAACTGATCGAAACAATATTTTGATTTAAAACAAACATTATCTATCATTTTGCATTCTGATTGATTCCATTCATCAGATTATGATGAATGGAAGGATACCTGTGATTTGGGCGTCCCAGGTTCGAGACCCGGTTCGGACATGGCTGTTGTTCTTCTTCTGTGTTCTATCTGTGAGGTGTGTGAATGTGCCCCACTGTATAAAGGAGTTGTGCAAGCGAATGTAACGCATTAAGCAGATAAGTCGTACTCTTGGCCCTAGTTAGCGCTACTGAAAAAACAAGAGACGCTCTTTCGGCTTACATCACTGACCGATAACTGTAAGCGGACTTGTAAAGTGTCATAAGTCGCAACACAGATTATGGTCACTAATGAAGCTGAATATATTATGTAAAAGGGGCCTTGAAAATGGTTTGCAATTTGTGTTGCAGTATAATGGAATCGCACTTAACGAGCATAATTCCTTCTCATACTCGCTAAGCGAAGCATTTTTTCCCCCATAACAAACGTAGAGCAATGTGGACCACTCCGAAAAAATATTCGAACAAATTAATAACATTGTAATTTATTATTGTTACAAACGTGCAATTCGGCTTCCCAGCATAGTTTGTTCCATCAACAGAAAGAAAGTTTTACAGTCATCATCGTGTGGCGCGTCGGAGGTCCCAGTGCTTGACGACAAACTTGGCGACCATTTGACGACTTGGCGACCAATTTGGCGACTTTGGCGCCAAAATAGATTATACCCGAAACATCGAGAATTTTCCCGATCCGTCCAGTAAGAACCGAGATACGCCTCGAACGTTCCTGATTGCCCCGCCTCCTGAGACCTATATAAGGGGCTGCAGCTGCCAGACAGAGGAGTAGTCCGAAGACGGAGCGGAGGAGTCGTAAGCGACAGAGCGGAGTAGGCGGAAACGACGGTGAGCAGCGACGGAGTCAAGCTCGTGCTGAACTGAGCTGTGCGCTACTGTCTGCAGGGGATTCTGGTTGTATGCTGCTGTTGTATGCTACACGTCTCGGGTGAAGATAATCGTCTTCTGTGCTGTATATAGTTGTCGCTTTTGTGCTGTCCTGTGTGTCTTCGTGTAAATAAACGTTGTTGTTTTATTTTCTACTGCCGTCTGCTGATTGAGCGTTCTCCACACCATATCACTTTCACTATCCAAACGAACCCCGGCAGAAAATTTCGTAACATTATTTATATTGCATGCTTTTTTTACAAGAAAGTTGTATAGAGACCTTTGTTGTTGGTTACGTTCCGAAATTTTGCTAAAATGTATCACAGCATTATCGTTAGATCCATTTGTAGAATGCATAGCTTCTGCCTTATCAGATGATAAGGTTGAAGCTATGCATTCTCAACATATGATGCAATAATTCCCCATGCTTTCAGCATTTTCCTTATTTCACTAGAAAGTTATCGCTCTGTCGCATCTATTATTTCATCTATCCTGACTAAATCTCCTTTTGGTTCTGGCTATGCTCCTCTATAAGCTCAATCGATGTCATTGTGATCAAATTCTAATCACAAAATCTTGGTAAATAACACTATCTCATCGAATAAAGCGCCACATGCATTTAATCAAATCTCACTGAATCGCTTTCGACAGCGCTATTCGGCCGAAACTTCTCCAATATTGATATAAGGGTTCTCATCCAATAAGTGCTCAGTAGATTAATATATTCCTATTCAACATGAGGGTCATACTGTCTCGTCACCATTCGTTCTGAGAAACATCAATCATTAAGCGAGTCACTTTTTTGCTTTTTATTTTGCTCGCTAAGCGAGGTTTGATTGTATTTTGAATTTAGGAGTTGTAGCGGTTACTCAACACCATTAACTTCTCTTTTGATAAAACAGATGGCGTTATCTTATCAAAATCAGGGTATATTTCCCATGATTCTTCTTAGAGGTCATTATTAGATTGTATTCTAAGTGAGTATCGTGTATTTTCGTGTTCGTGTTTGTTTCATCTTGTGAAATGTGGAACTTAGAAAATAATTAAATGACTGTTCCTGAAACTCGCCTATTATTTTCATCTATCATTTCTAATGAAGTTATAAAGAGTTCTTGTCCCTCTACAGAGTGAAATATTTATTAGAAATTTGAGAATTTAAAATTTAAAAAAAATGTCTGAATTTACAAATGCGAAAACTCGAAATATAACAATATTTTATTTAAGTTACAAAATATGCATTCAAAGAAGGTTATAGATGTGAAATAATTCAAATATTTTGTTAACCCTTTAAAGGGCCATTTTTTTCTAGTCATATTTTGTTAAAATATTTTTACGCTTGAAATTAGAATAAGAAAAGGGATTCATTTAGCTTATTAGATAAATTTAATTTGATTAATTAATTAATTTGGTTAATTAATAATTAAGTAACAAATCAAGACACGCTATTTTGTGTGAGATAAAGAACTGAAGCATCTAAGTTTCTGAAGTTTCTGTCTTTTGTCAGAACTTATGCATACCTACATAATTTCATACAAAGATTGAAAAATTTGGTGGAAAGCATACTTCCCACGCTCCTAGAAAGGGTTAAATTAATGCAAATATTCTGCTTTGTTCTTCATATTCATACAATTACATTGGTTGATTTTTTTTTCAATTCTAATTTTTTAATTCATTTGGACCAATCCAATATTATAGATACTATTTTAAAAATAATCGGTTACTAGGAAAATATAAATAGTTATATAACATTGCTCTTTGTTAATCTGAAAAGTCATAATAATAATCTGAAAAGTCATAATAATAATCTGAAAAGTCATAAATAAATAAAAAGAGTTCTCAAAATTGGCTATAATATAAATTATTTTTATTTTAACTCATTACTTCATTTGAATACAAATACACTGTAAAAAACCGTTCTCAGCTTGATTATTAATATTACCTTGAACTCGGCGAAGTTGAAAAACTAGAAGGAAAAACACAAGACGGGGCCTTTCTCTCTTGAGTAAGTGCCCATTCTGTTTTAATAACAAGGAAAAGTGTTTACAGAAGAGGAAGAAACACACATTTTCTTTAACCACAAAAACGCACAAATGCTCTCTTTCAACATCCATCTGGACTGTGCCCTTTCTGCAGTTATTTTCGATATGATAATACATGATAATCTAGAATTATTCTGCGTTGCTGCTACCAATTACTGAATAAATGATCCAAATTGAGCTTGCTTATATCTTAATTTTATTGACAATTCCATCTATCGTAAAGAATTAACCATCCATTTGTGACAAATAGCGTTTCTCATTGTGCAACATTTCGTCCCCCTTATACTTCCGGCATCTCGAACAATCGAATTATAATCAGGTCTTTTGCCGTTCTTTTTTTACGACCTCAAATCAGAGAAAAGCGCGGGAAAGGAGAGGGATGGAGAGAACGAGCCAGAACGGATGGCGGAATTCCTTTTCACTTTTTTTCCTTCCATCCCACATTCTCATCCCAGCATCCAGTCATTCTAGAGTAATCTGCCCGGACATTTTGTATGCCGCTAACATTATCCCCTTCTCGTAGAATACAGCTTAGCAGGAGATCACGCTTCGTGCATTAGAATGGCCCTGGGGGAGAAGTGAAAACGGGTTAGGGGGTGGATTTGGAAAAATTGCTCCAGTGTGGGATCTTTTTGGAAATATGCGAATCAAATTGAATATGCAGAACAATGTTTTTATTATCTGAATTGCTATATATTAAAATTATAACATTGGATGCTAAAATAAATTCTAAAAAGAATTCCTTTCGGCAAGCTGGAATCCAAAAGTAGATTCCTTTAGATCTAAGTTATTACCTGACAACATGAATTGTTGATGTTAGATAATGTTTATATTAGGGCTTGAAAATCATTTTTTAGCCTCTAACTTCTATGATACTGCAGTTATCGTAAAACTAAATACAAAAGTTGTTTGTCTTAATGAGACGCTAATTTTTCTAATTGGATTTATTTTTCTAGCTTCAATATTAAGAAAGTTATAGCGAAATGAAAATTTCAATCACCCTTTGAGCTAGATAGGCCATTTACGAACTCGTCCGAGATTTTTGCAATTCTAATCGCATAACCACCGATTCCAAGCCAAACAAAATTACTCTAGTTATCCGATGTATATACACAGGGTGTTGCCGAATTCGACCGACAAATTCAGAGGGGTAATATGAGAGGGTTCAATAAGATAACGAATCACCATATAACATAGGGTCCCAAAAGACGTTTAGTACTTGAAAATAGCAAAAATATAGGGAGTCCGAGAACTATGTGAAACTGTAAAAAATTAGTAAAAAAATAACAAATGATGTTTCTACTATGAATTTTTTTAAAGTGAAAACACATTTTAAAAGTTTTTTTTCATGTAGGTGACATTCGGATTTGATGATCCAGGGGGGTAGTAAATTACTGAATTACTCGTATTTGCAAAAATATTAAAATTTGAGGGGAAATAAAATCTTGAAAATGTAAGAAGTTTTCTGCTCTTTAAAGTGATATAAGCGTGTAGTGGGAAAACTGGAAAGTTTTAAAGATATTCAAGAAAAACTAAAATGGGAACCAGAAAACATCGCTGCAACATCGGTACAGAGGTTTGCAGAGACCGTTGCCAAATTCGGAAGATAAATTCAGAGCAAGGATAGTAGGCCTTAAGTATATAAAAATTGTCAGAAAACGTAGGGTCGCAGGTACTGTTTATTCAGTAAAAATCGCAAAAACAAACGTCGAAAAGACTAAGAACCTGACGATGAGAATGGTCTTATGAATGCAAGAATTAGGAACAAGGTAATCGAGTAAAAACTTTCCTATATATAAATTATTCATGCGTTCGAGAAAAATAAAAGCAGCGAGCAAGTATTCGTTAATGAACATTACAGTACTGACGGTCGTTAAACTTCATTTGCAAACAATAAGTCAGATTTCACGAATGCAACTAGAATGTGCTGGTGTTCCATTATGCATTAACCAAATGTTCTGGCGTACAATTGTCGGTATTCCCTGCAGTAAATCTGGAGGAACGTGCTGGAAGAAAACAAGGTACTTTGTGCCACTGAGATGTTCGGGCAGAAAACACGATCCCAATAGATGACTCTGTGCAATCGTTAATATCAAACTTGTGTTGTACGTAGTGATGTGAGGATTTTCGAATGACCAAATATCCTCATTATACGTGTTTAAGACACCTTTTCTCGTAAAGAAGGCTTCATCTGAGAATAAAACTCTACCAGAAAAGTGTGCCTCTTTCTGTGTGGCATCAAGTATCCAGTGTGCGAACTCCACCTGATTTGTGATTTTCACCGAAAAATGTTACCTGCGACCGTATGTTTTCTGGTAATTTTTCATATACTTAAGGCCTACTATCCTTGCTCTGAATTTATCTTTCGAATTTGGCAACGCTCTCTGCAAACCTCTGTACCGATGTTGCAGTGATGTTTTCTGGTTTCCATTTTAGTTTTTCTTGAATATCTTTAAAACTCCCCAGTCTTCACTCTACACGCTTATATCAACTTAAAGAGCATTAAACTCCTTACATTTTCAAGTTTTTTTTTCTTCAAGTTTTAATATTTTTGCAAATACGGGTTCTAAACTACTTTTCCGTTTTCAGTAATTTACGACTCCTTACATCATCAAACCCGCCCGTTACCTGCATGAAAGCAAATTTTTAAAAATGTGTTTTCACTTTAAAAAAATTCATAGTTAAACAACATTTGTTATTTTTTAATTAATTTTTTCCAGTTTCCCAACAGTTCTCGGATTCCCTATATTTTTGCGATTTTCACCTACTAAAAGTCGTTTGGGACCCCATGTTGTATGGTGTTATTTTAACTGCAGAGTTATTCAAATCAATTGTACGAGATATAGAACAAAGTTTAAAATCTTATTTTGCACATAATAATTATCTTATGAGACTTGGCAACATCCACTAAGTAGCTCATTTCCTTAGTAGCACATTCTCTATCTTCAGTTTGATTCATTTCATTGAAATGACAACCTAAAAGAAATTTTAAAAAATTTAGATAGTCATATACAATACATGTAAAATTAGATACTATGAAAGGTGTTAGAAGTTACTGATGGCCGTTCGATAACCGTCCCAAAAAATTCGTTCTCGAAATTGTATGAACGTTCTTATTTTAGATCTTCCAAAGAGAAGGGAAGTCATATCACTGACTCCTAAGGGTCATCACCGGCCTTGTTCTTACAACAGAACAAGGCAAAGTCTTACAACCCTTCCCGAATGAAGTACGCCCCGTCATCGATGGTAGGAGCCAGATTCCCCCACCTTTTTGTGTACCCTCCAGAGTGGCAAGATCCAACCACCATACCGGAAGCATCTCCTCCTCTTTTTGAGGTGCCCTCCCCGGGGGTTCCAAAGAGGAGGGAAACATATTTTTGAAATCATGTCATTGTGTAAATAAACTTGATAACTAAAAAAAAAAAAAAACTAGACGTATGACATTCTGCGCCATACATTTGCTGAGAATTTTGGGTGCAATAAATTTAGTGAAAGGAGTATTTTTTCAAAATTCTGGTCGAAAGCTAAACATAAAAGTGCCTTACGTAGTAGTATAAAGGCGTGCTTTGTAATAAGTTTCAGTGCACCTTCTGCTTTTTTTTTTTTTTACTTTCTTATATCAGAGGTATACAAAGAGAAAATAGTGTAATTATCATAAAATTCGAATTCAAGATTATGATGAATCTCTACATTTTAGACATCTCTGCATAGGAAGAATAAATTCCTAGAATTGTATCTGTCCGTTTGTGAGAATGATAACTTGAAAACGTTCAGAGCTAGATAAATGAAATTTGATATATATTTACACCAATTATGTAGATTTGAACGAAAAATGTCGAATGAAATCCATTCAGAAGCAATCTGTCTAGCTGTCTAAGTACAAGTTAATACAATACATACAGCCGGCATCCTGGCATAGGGGTAACGCGTACCTGTGGCGTGTATGAATATGCCTGCCCCAGTAAAAAGGGATTATGCAAGCAAATGTGACACATGAAGTAGCTAAGTCGTGCTCTTGGCTCTGGTTGGCGCTACTGAAAAAACAAGAAACGCTCACTCGGCTTAAATTGCTGACAGATCAGCGGGCTTGTAAAGTGCCACAAGACACAACAACGATACATACAAAACAAAGAGAGCTATACGGAAAGATAAATTTGGTACACAGATTTAGCATCTGAAATATAGATATGTTACAAAGCTGAAGCCAAATTCATCAAGGGATTGACCGTCTGACGTTCGGTACTTTCACAAGCATGTAAAGGTGATAACTCACAAACGTAACGACTTAAATAAATGAAATTTCATATGTGATTACAATTGTAGTCCTAGATCAAATTTTGATTTAAATCTGCCGAATAAAAGGCGTGCAAAATACACATTCACTTTTCTGTGATTTGTACTTGCATCCCGAAGATTAATTACCGCACTCAAATATCCAGTTCGGTAACTATTGTTCGCTAATGGCATGCGGTTAATAATATTAGGAGTACATATATTAGAGAGTATGCGAGAAAGTTTCGGGAGACCACTTTCACTGGTTAATGCTGTTAATTTGCGTAATTTTCCGAGATTATCTTCAACCATTTGCATGCAACGTATGACAGGTAATCGTCAAAATCTAAAAGATGAAATACAGTTATACGACAACCCCCGAGGGGGGACCTCGAAAAGAGGATGAGATGCTTCCGGTATGATGGTTGGATCTCGCCATCCGAGAGGGTACGTAAAAAGGTGGAGAATCTGGCTCCTTCCATTGATGATGGGAAGTCCTTCGGGAAGGGTTGTACCGTGGCCGGTGATGGCCCTCATGACTCAATCACAGTTCCCACCAGTTTTGATATTGCAGCAGTCCGGTCATTCAGTTTTCTTTATCCGTGTGCCTTCGGGTGGGTCGGAGAGTCAGTGATATGACTTAGTTATATTCCGAAGTTAAGTGGCAAGCACTATTACAGAAAGCACATCAATCGGAGTCTAACAGCGATTACTTAAAAACGCATTTCTTAAATAAATGACATCTGGTAAGTGATAATATGACTAAAATTGTAGGCCTATGCCAAATTGTGGTTTTAGACGATACTTGTGCCAGCGACAAATTGCCAAAGATTGCTAGCTAGATTGAGAAAAAAAGCAAGATTTATGTCAAAGATCGACATTTCACAAAAATTGTTCGCCAATGGCGAATTATTATTACATAAGTAGCGTTTTTCTGTACTATACTAAAAAGTGCACAAGTTCTCATTTGTGAAAATAAAATCTGAACATTTGTGATATTATATATATATATA
>JAPMOR010052242.1:3598883-3613744 GCA_026543865.1 Argiope aurantia | reverse complement strand
AAAAATTAATTTTGTTGAAAAAGAAAGAAAATTTAAAATATTCCTAATTAGTTGCGAAAAATTGATTTTGCTGAAAAAGAAAGAAAATTTAAAATATTCCTAATTAGTTGCGAAAAATTAATTTTGTTGAAAAAGAAAGAAAATTTAAAATATTCCTAATTAGTTGAGAAAAATTAATTTTGTTGATTCAAAATTTATAAAGATGGTATTGTTTTAAATCGACTTTTTGATGTGTTAGTTTAATTGAGAATGATTTTTCAGAAAGAAAACAGCAAAATTACAATGTGATCTTGTTATTGACGACTTCCACATGTGTTGAGTTAATTAGATTTATTCTATGCACAGAGTCGTTCTAGAACCAACGGATGTTAAGCAATATTGGATAAGAACATAAACATATTTAGGTTACTAGGTGTGACGAGCACTAAAAGAAAATATATTCACAGGTGGCAATAAAAGGAAGCAAATTGTTCAAATGAAATATTTTTTTTTTTTTGTATTTTACGAATGAAGATGACGGAGGACAGAAAATATTTTTCTTTTCATTCTGTGAAAATTTATTTTCACTTAAATTTTTTCACCCCAAAATATAGTTAAAAAATTCATTGAAAAATAAAAATAAAAGGTACAAAAATTACATTTTTTTTTGTAAAAAAAAACAGCAAATTAATGTATTTGTACTGTAATGTCTTAATCTAGACTGATCAAATAACGAACCAGAATTTCCAGACATTTCTTTATTTTACAGCCCTATATATGCAAAAGAACAACTTGTTCTATTCTTGGTTAAATAAATAGTTATTTACACCTGTAGTAGGAGACACAACTGTAGAAGTCGAAGGTTTATCGTGAAACTCAGTTCTCCATCAATACGGAGAAACAACACCACAGGGAACCAACAGGTTATTAGTCAACACGACCACTCCAGGGGTAGCTTTCGGACTCCGAACTCCTGGGATTAGTCCAACAGTCTGCCTCCTTTTTTTCTCTTCTCACTAAAAAAAATCCCCGCACTTTATTTCGGCGACAATCTCCGCCTCTTGATTTACATTGGTCATTTGAGTTCTCTTTCGGCCAATTGGGGTTCAGCAATATGCTCCCTCAGCGACGCCAGCCGGTAGTGGGAAGGTCCTTTTAGTGATGCACCTTTCATAACTGACTATTCTAGAACACGGAGTTATCATAGTCCTTTCACAACGAGAAACATTTAGCATCCAGATGTTTGGACACTCCTTTCTCTTTGAAGGTACTATCAATATCTCTTGGACGAGGAATTCTCACATGTGGTCTTTCATGTAGTCGCTAATGAACAGATGCGAAACCACCCAGGTGAAAAGATCCGCCATCTGGTTATCTCGAGGAGTTTAGTAATTAGCAGCGACGACACAGCTGGCTGTAAAGGTCTTGTCAGTACTGGGAAACGGGGAATGTTACAGTATGTACAGAAATCAAATGTTTATTGAATCATAATATGTATATGTATCCCCTCTGTCATTGTCATTAAAATTTTCATTATTATTTTCGTGCTGATTTGTGGTGTTGGAAACCCAGGCAATTCCGATCTCTTCGAGAAGATCATTTTCTTCCAACATGCAAGTAAAGTTGAAAAAAAAATTCATTTTACATTTTTTTTTGTCATTTTAAATTTATCTTTTCTCTCTTTTCATTAAGAGGTTATTGAAATTTAAATTTAGCAAAAAAAAAAATGATAAAATATGAAATTTTAGTTTTAACAATTTATCTGAAATATAAACGCTTGCATACGAATAAAGTAGGGTAAAAGAAAGTATTATTAAATATAATGAATATTTAATGGGTTCTGAAGATTAAATATATTTTTAATAATTTTTTTTTCAAAGCTATGCGCACTTTTGCAGATTGAATGAATTCGAATTTCTCCACGTTTCCGAATCTTTGGAATATATTGTCATGTATTAAAAGAATACTGGGTTTCTGTATTTTACTTTTACATTTCTGACTTTTTTTTTCTCCAGATAATTGAAGAATAATGCTTAGTTTAGAAAAGCACCATATTCTAATGAAAATCTAGTGTATATCGCTATGCAACTGTTCAGAAATTAAATATTTAGTCATAAATAAAGTGGAATATCTGTGTATGCATCCTATGCCTTAGGTTTTTTAGTTTAATTTTGTGTGAGTTTGAATTTTGCCAAAAGTATTCCAGATATCCAAATGCCCTGCTGGAACCATGAATAAACCTCCGAGAACTGTTTTGATTGACATCGAAAATTATTCGAACGAATTTCGCAAAAAATATTCATAGGCTGAAAGATATTTTGGAAATAAAGTCGAATGAATAAAACAAGCCATCTCTCACACATTGGGAAGCTTAAAACTTCAGAGAATTGGGGCTTTTGCAGAAAGCTACCAAACAGGAATCCTCCATCAGATTTTGAAAGTTTTTCTTATACAGAAAAGAGAAATAAGCTAAATATTTTGCTTCTAAAAGTAAACAGGGGCGTCGGAAGAGTGAAGCACCAATTCGTTCTTCTTATTCTTTGGCGGTAAAATATTCCTCAAGTTTGACAGAAGAATTTCGAAGATATCTGGATGAAAGAAAGGAAAATAAAAAGATATTGTGAATTTTGAGCTTTAAGAATGTGGAACTTAAAGTTTTACTCGAAACTTTGCTCTCAGTGTTAGACCAACCTATAATATACAAACATCAAAACAAAACAGCCCGTTTCATATTTTTTATTAGTAAATAAATATGTTCACTCATTGCCATGACTCATACCTAATATTCAAATTAGCTAAGTTATTTAATTAGATTATCCCCCTTTTTTGCTATTTCTTAACTATAATGAAGAATACGTAATCTAACTAAATAGATGGTCCAGTATAATGAGGTAGTAGTATGAATTGCAAGTGAATCATATGATAGTCAATGCTGTTAAATGACCAAACTTCCAGGGCAAATCTCGAAATTTTACTGACTGCACTGGACTAAAAAAGAATATCGGATTTATTCTGAACTTGGAATACATGTCTGGGATTGTTCCAAATTTAATCACAAGGGAGTACTTTCAATGAAAACGAATTAACAATATTTTTAATATTGAAGGGGCAACTCACTCTATTTGGTTTCTCTTTGAAATTAGTAATTTAAAATTGCTATAATTTGTATTTCTATATATTAGAATATAAATACACCAAATATATGTCAAATTTTTTTTGCAACTAAATAAATTATTTTTAAAGAAAAATCTTAATTTCTCCTTAAAAAAACTTTTTTTAATTTTTAACTTTTATTTTTTCATTATTATCATATAAAAATACATTTGGAACAAAATTGTGTGATTATTTTGTAATTTCATCTAAAGATTGATTTTCTGGAATTATTTAAATGCATATATGCTAGATTAAAATATATGCACTTCCAATAGAAAAAAATTATTCTGAATGCCGTAACGAATTATGCACTATTTGAGTCAGTAAATATAGGGCTTAAAAATTAGGAATAGATTTTATACAATCATCAGCTGCTATTAGTAATCTATACTTATATAAAGCTCAATGTGTGCGTGTGTGTGTGTTGGCCCTATACAGGCCAGACCATTCAACCTACAGCTACCAAACTTGGCACATACCTTGGAGGTCGGGAATGTGCATCTGGGGTCACTTTTTTGAATTTTTAATTAGAATTTTAATTATTAATTAAAAACTAATTTTCCCGCCAAAAATTCTTTTCATTTCTCCACCGTCAAATGAGTAAGGCTTCAGTTTTGTCCCCCACGCTAAAGAGGATAGGCTTAAGAAATTTTCGGCAGATTATTTCAAAGGATTCTGTTTATTTTTTTAATGTTTGATGCATTTAAAATTAAACATTGTTAATGAATCGATCTTTCAGATTCATTCTGAAGTACTTTTGAATTAAAATAAACAGAATAAAGGAAAAAAAAATTCTAATTTGCATAGCGTTACGCCAACTGGAGTAGAAAATTCACGTATTTGTGTTACCATAATTGGCTTTGAAAATTCACGCATGCGCATTGTTGTTTTGATTGTTCACAATTGGATACGGACTTAGTTTTGAAGATTTAATATGTTTTCGACAGATTATTTCAAACGATTCTGTTTATATATTTAGTGTTTGATGTATTTAAAACTAAACATTGTTAATTAATCTATCTGTTCATGATGAATCTGCGAAAATTCTGTTGAAAACTTCTTGAGATATTACATAAATTAAGAAAAATATTCTTTAGTGCCCATAAAGTTTAAACGCTCAGTGACTCTGTTATCAGTAATCATATTTAAAAAAAAAGGCTTCTTTTCAGTAAAAAAAAAAGTTATTATATTTATTGCAGTTTAATCATTTCACCTTGAATTTAAAGCATAAATTCTACGGAAGCTAACAGAAATTTAGAGAGATACATATTA
This sequence comes from Argiope aurantia, assembly GCA_026543865.1. NCBI lineage: Eukaryota > Metazoa > Arthropoda > Arachnida > Araneae > Araneidae > Argiope > Argiope aurantia. The sequence goes on along the minus strand of JAPMOR010052242.1, from coordinate 3,609,340 downwards.
CGTTATGGCTGAAGGCCTTTATAATATTATGAGTGAATTATATCAATATTAAAATTTGAAGTTTTAAAATATTTTAATGAAGAAGCAATTAAAATGGGAGTTCCATAAAATATTTAATTATTAGAATTTTAACGAGCATTAAGATTGGTGAACCAGCTGGTCGCCAAAGGCGGCTAGTATTTAATACAATAATCTTAAAACATCTTAAAAGTATTTTCACTTTTCTGCTACCAAACTTGAGTTATGAATTTGGCTATCTGGTGGAGAGGCGCGGAATGATCGTTGATCTTTTAGTGCCCATTGAAATGTTTTTCATTAAATCTTCAAAAATAATGATATTCAAAATTATAATCCAGTTTTGTTCGTAAAAGAATGAAATTTTTGGTTTGAAACCTAAACAAGTAATGAATAATTTGCTATTATGTCTAATAAGACCTGTTTTATTTAAACTTTTAGATTTTGTAATTTTCTTCGTCGTATATATATAATATCAAACAACATAAAATATAATCTTCCATGTCATTTAATGAGAACATCTTTCCAAGAGGAAATATTAGCATATTTTGATGGGTTTCGGAAATTTATTATTGGGCCGATATTAAAGTTGACATCCTGTGCATCTGTCTGTATTAAAAGTATTCACAATTTGTAGATCTAGAGACATCCATATTTTATGACCGTAAATATGTAAGTAGCTAGAAATAAGTTCACATAGGACAAATTCGTAACGAAAATTCATTCATAGATATACTCAATTTCTTTTCGTCACTCTCTTTTTCTATATGTATATTTTCCTCTTAACTTTAAAGAATTTTTTTAATACTTTATTATACTGCGACTTCTCGAGTTTATGGTAAAAATGAAAATATTGTTACACTTTCAATGTATACAAAATGGTCGGTAGCATAGCGCAAATAGTAAATAGCGCTTGGGGCATGACTTTGTTTTTTCCCCTCTCTATAACATTTTTCATCACATTGTCCTGAAAATTTACGATTGTGAATTTTTGAAATTCACAATCACATTTTTACAAGTCAGAAATCTGTTTGGAATTGCAAATCTGTATGACGCTAGAAGAAATTATTTTATATTTTTTATTCCGTTTTAAAAATGCAATATATTAATTTTTTAAGTAATTATTTTTCTGCTTTTTAGTTCTATATGCAAAATTTTTTTAATCAATTTTAAACTAACTTCCCGATGAGATTTCCCCGACGACAGAATTTGAACTGAACAGACGAAAAAGCGATTTAATATTGCATTATTATCGAGTTCTGAAAATGTGTAAAGTTTCAAGTTTCTACCTCATCGAGCAATTCTATATTATTAGATTAAATTAAAATTGATTGCAAAATTTGTACTTAACTAATCTATATACAGTCATTAAAAGAAGTGAACTGATAAAAATATATTAATATTATTTTTGAAAAAAATCATTGTAAGTGGCAGGTTGAATCTAGAATTTGGCGATTTTGTTATTTTCGGAAAACGCAAATCAAGGTTCATTGATTATCAATAATTCGTTCAATTCAATGCAACCCAATGATCATTGACTATCAACAATTAGTTAAATTATCAATTAGTTCAATTCAAAGCAAACCAATGATCATTGATTATCAACAATTAGTTAAATTATCAGTTCGTTAGTCCAACGCAAACCAATGATCATTGCTTATCAATAATACGTTTAAATCAGCGCAATCCAATGATAAATGATTATCAACAATTCGTTCAATCTAACGCAAACCAATGATCATTGATTATCAACAATTAGTTAAATTATCAGTTCGTTCAGTTCAACGTAAACCAATGCTCATTGATTATCAACAATTCGTTCAATCCAACGCAAATTAATGATAATTGATTATCCACAATTCGTTCATTCAACGCAAACAAAGTTAATTTATTATCAACAATTCGTTCAATCCAATGCAAACCAATGATCATTATCAACAATTAGTTAAATTATCATTTCGTTCAATTCAACGCAAACCAATGATCATTATTATCAATAAATCTTTCAATCATCAACAATTTAAAAGAAAACATCTTTGCTGCTTTTCAAGCCCTTCCTTATTTTATTCGTAATGTTATTTGCGATGATTAAAATTCAAATGAAATCTAGGTATTTAATAGCAATGAAAATAATCCTTTAGATTCCAAATAAAAGTAATAAAGAATGTAAAAAATAATGAAAATTTTTTCATTGGTCGAAATTGCATGAATGAAAGATGTCAATGAATTAAATTTCAAGCTTAGCGTTCAACTTTAAAAAAAATCTCATAATATTTTTTTCCTCATGCAGTTGAGGTCTCCTTTGCTTAGAATCTCCGAGCATTAAACGCCTTCAAAAATCTCCGCTTAAAACATAAACTTCAACTTTGAAAGACGGTATCACTTTCACCATTTTTATTACCACATACAATAAACCCGTTTTAGAACAAGTTTGACAACAAGCAATTCCAGCATATGCTCAAGCATCAACGGACACAGCTTTGGGCCCTATGAATATAATTTATGGACGAAAATATTTACAACAAAAAATATTCTATGACAACATAAAATACAGATTTGCGTTTTTCTTTTTTTTTCCCTTTTCGCGCCATTTTCTTAAGATGCGAGCAAGAGATTCAGTGATGGAGCAAATGGAACGTCTTACATTTTTTATGCGATAAATTTTGTCACCGTGTTTTCAAACATGGACAAAGCTTCAATATTTTATAGATGCATCAAAATGTTCTGGGGGAAAAATTGGCGGGAATCCCTGCACGTTGGCGAAGGACTTCATAAAAGTTCTTCGGAAAAGTTTTTCTGCTTCAGAAAGCCCTTTTTATGGTTTCTCAAACTGAGCCGTTTACCTTCGATTAGATTATCTGTGTAATTGGATTTACGTCGGAGGACTTTTTATTTATTTTATGTGCGCGCGACTCTAAGCCTCTCTAATTTTTTCGCCCTTCTGCGAAAATCGTTGCGTGTCTTTCTTTCGCACCTATGGAGTTTGGCTTTTCACGGTTTTCTTTCTTAACTATCTAGAAAGACGGATAGTTATCAGATTTATAATCCGTAGTAGTTTCCATACTTTTTCAAGCTCTAATTTCTTCTTTTATGTTTGAAAAATGGAATTTTGTTATTGATTTTCGATTGTATCCCGATGTTCTAGTTAAATGTAGCACATTAGGATATATGTGAAAATTCATTGGTTGTAAAATATTTAAATGTTTTCAGAATTTAATTTTTAGTTTGAGAAAAATTAATGACAGATTACATAATACTTACAATATTGAGTTATTAAAGATATTTAAGACTGTAGCAGTAGCATTAACTCTATTTTCTCTTTTGGATAGTAGATGGCGATGCCTGATTAGGTACGCATCCCATAGCGCATTGCGATTGTAAATAAGGAGATAAGATGCTGTTCTGTTAAAGTGTGCACGCGTTAATGTCTTGTTTTGTCTTCGTGTTTTGTGTGAAATGTGATCATTAAAGAAATGCGCCTGAAAACATGGGTCCTTTTGCTTTCACTGCACTGATCATAATGATCTTCCTTCACCACAGGACGAAAATAATGAAATTCGAAATCTGCTATCGTAAATTTCGTCATGTGAGAACATTATTTTCTTTAATACACATGGTATCAATCAGACAGGAAAATATCAAGTTCTCACATGATTCATATTTTTCAATCACTAACATTTAGAAAAGCGATGGTTTTGGACCATCTTAAAATTAATCGAGTTCTAAAATTTTTTCTCTAGGCCAGAAATTTTGCATTCATTCTCATTTTCTTCTCTGTGCTTCTTAGGACGATAAATTCTTACGACCTGACCTTTATTGGCCAAACAGGAGAATCGGATACATGGCGGACATTCGCGCCAAGTTGTAACTTTTTGTTGGTGATGTCGCCAAATGTGGCAACTTCTTTATCATTTTCTAATAACCCTAAAAACGAAAAAATTGATACCTCAAAAGCGATAAATCGCCAATTTTTTGCCGGTGCACTTTGAGGCTTCAAAACCCCCAAACCAAAACAATATCATGTTCTCAGATGATAATAATATAGACAAAATAACGTTTTCTATTTAAATATTCAAAAGCAAAAATTAAGTCAGGAACTATTGAATTTGAAAATCCTAAAATTTTTTTGAAGTAGAGTGACAGAAAAGAAATTTTTATATCAAATGAGTGGGAGTGGTTTTATCAAAATTTTATTTCACTCTCTGATAAAAATGTTATCCTTCACCCCGCACAAAATTGTGGACTCTTTTTAAAATTGTGAAAGCCACAATTGCTCAGATTTTAATTTTCAGATTTCTGCATGTTTTTCCAAAGGTTGTGAATTAACTCTACAGCAATGGCGAAATATGCTCTTTAGCATATATTTAGCATTTTTACCGAATCTATGGCCCGATTTTCGACATTTATTTTGATAATTAAAAAAAAAGGAATTGCTGGCATGCGGTTAATATATAAGTACCTGAAAACTGAATATGTATTTTGGGCATTTTTTTCGATCGATTAAAATCAATATTTGGCAAAGAATTACAGCTGTAGTCCCAAGAACACATGTTAAATTTAAATTTATTGAATTCATTGCATTTTTGAATTACTGATATATTTGATTGAAAATTCGACAAAAATATGAATTTTAAATGCTAAACACTGTGAACCAAATTTCATTTATCTAAACTGTTGCATTTTTGAATTATCATGTTTACATGCATTCAAAAGTACATATCGAAAGACGATCAAACTCTTGTCACATGTGATTCCAAATTCGATGTGGATCTACTTTTTAAATGCTAAAGTTATATATAAAATTTTATTCATTTGTTCTTTTCCTTTTCAAGCTGTCGTGTTAATTTATTTCCTGTCAATCGGACTGATAGAGTTTCTTTGAATGCATTTCGTTCAAAATTTGATAAAAATCTACTAACTTAGTTTAAAGATCATATAATAAATTACATGCGTCTTGCTGAAAGCCCTTTTAAGGCATTGCGTTCAGAGACAAACAGACATAATTCTAAAAAATTATTTGTTGCAGTCACAGGAACATCTGGAACGAGAAGATTCGGCAAAATTTTGAGTATGAATGTTTTGATAATTACAATGTATTTTCTCTGCATACTTTGTATATAAGAAAGTAAAAGATAATAGAATTTTTGGTATTTCTGTATGTTCGAAATTTTGCATTTAAAATTTTAATAGATTACATTTTAAAGAGGAAAATTGAGTGACCTGTCCAATTATGGGACAGGTTTCCTCTTTTGCGCCACTGAGTTTAAATTGAGCACAAATTTCTATAAAAGCAATGAAAGGAAATACAGTTTTTTTTAAATTCTAAAATGCAGATTACGATGTATGAGAAATACATGACAAATGTAATACAAGCATTATATCACTATTTCTCATGAATTAATTTTCACTCGTAAGACTTCCCGTGTAGACTTTTTGTTCTTTCTGAAAATACATTTAATGATTTTAATGGCCTCTTATTGTAGTTTTTTTCCTTTGATTTTCCCCACTTCCTGTTTCCGAGGCCTGCTAGTGATTATAACGGCTTCCTGGGTTATTTTTCTTGTCAGAGATTATATCCTCATTGATTCAAGCAGTCCAATTTAGACAATTTTAAGTGATACCAGTCCCTTAATTTGATCCCTACTCTTAATCCAAGTACAAAAGATTAATTAATCAACATTAGTGCAATTATTCGGAATATCCTTGCTTTTAATTATACATTTATTACTTTCTCGTATGCAAAATAAACTAAGAGAGAGTTTTGGAATCAGCAAAAAATTTCGAATTTCAGGTTTTGACGAATCTCTGCAGATCTCCCTGAAGCCGAAAAACATTGGAATAATGTCTGTATGTCTGTGAACACAATAACTAAAAACACTTAGCCTTAACATCAAATACGCAGATTTTATTTAAATTTCAGAAAAAATCCTCCCACATGAAATCTGTTAGTATGGCAGTACAGAAACAAATAAAGAATCAGCCTTTTGTTTCAGGAACCATCCTCGTCGTCTGATCTCGGTTTAAAATTATGAGATATATCCGGAATATTCCTCATACAACTTCAAAATTGACGATAATATAATTAAGTTACATTAAATAAGCACATAAGCAAGCTGAAAAACTCAAATCGTAAACTTCCCCAGTGCGTTATCAATAAACCGTGAAAAGAATTTAAATCATTTTTGTAAGAACTAGGCCTACGTTTTATGTTAATGTTTTATTTATTTTAAAGATATGCCTTTGTACTGTACAACAAACATGATTTTATGTTTCTTGAAATTAAAGTAAATATTATAAAGTTTGTTTAAAAAATAATTTTTTTTTTATTATTCTTGAATGATTTTTCAAAATAAATTTTAGAAACAGACAATGCATAATGAATACTTATAAAGCACTGGTCTGTAGCACGATACCATGCAATAAGAACATGAGAATATTTTGTGTATAAAAATAGATGTTTTTAATGGAGTGTGCGAGAAAAATAATGAGCATCTGGCCTATGAGCATTTTTTTTTTGTTATCCGATATGGTTTTCCGCTACATTTAATCGGATAGTAACAAGTCTATTATAGTCGAAAGAAGACAACATTTGCTAAAGTTTTTATCATATTTTAGATTACTTTTCTTCAGATTTAGCTCATTTAGCTTATCCAGTTTCACTTAAAGTAATCGAATTTCGATTTATTTTGTATATGCCATAAATAACAAAAATTGATAAACTGTCAATTTTTTTTAAAAATCTACCTTTTATTTTTAAACCAATTCTTTTTTCAAGCTGAAAGCGAAGTGATTAGCTGTATGTCACAATTACAATAAATTTTTAGCTTTCCAAATTATTTCAGGAAATAAGATGTAAAAATCCATAACATGTCGTCTAAAAATATTTGCTTGGAATTTTATATTACGATATCCTTTATTTATATATCTTTGTACTCATTCTAATAACTTTATTTCCCCTTTTCTCACACGTTCTTCCTTTATTATATATATATATATATATATATATCAAGAAAGAGAAAAAAAATTTGGTTTTTAGTGAATTTTGATGTTTTACGCCTCTTTCAATTCGAGAAAAAAAAATGAATACATGAGAGATAAACAAAGAAAAAGAAACAAAAAAATATAAAAAGACAAAAATGTCACCTTTTCAAACACTGATTTCAAAAATTAGATCTATGAGAATTAGAATGTAATCTAGAGTTTCCAAATAAGGTGTTACATGCTTAGGTTAAAAAATAGTCAAAATTAGTCGAAAATCACTTTTTTAGTCATAACTTCCATGCGATATGAGCTATCGAAAACTACAATAGAGTTACGTCAGGAAATAATAACTCGAAACATTTGAATTATTTTCCTTCAATCGTAAAGGAGTGTCTAAGAAATGAAAATATCAAACCCTCTTTATTATCTCCATTCTTTTTGAGTCAGATACTCATCTAGGAGCTCCCACAACCCCCGATAGAATTAATTATTAATGAATTATTAATGAATTCTACAATATTTGTGTGTTGAATTGCATGATATGGAAGTATATGAAATGATATTAACAAGTGAAAAGTAATTTCTCCTGACTCTAGCGCGCAGAGACTTAACGTTAAGGGAATGAAGTGTCAAGTCTCGTTGTGACGTCACGGAAGACCGCAGAGGTCTTGTCTATCGGGGTCCCCAGAGATACTTGCGTTACCTCCTAAATATCCTTTACCGGCGGTTCGAATCCAACTACGCAGAAAATTTCTCAATCGTATCATGAGAGCTGTTGTAAACCAGCGGGAGTAGTCTCCCCAAAATTTTCTCGCATATTCTCTAATAAACTTGTCATATTATAGAACGCCTTGCATGGTATCAGCATAAAAAAGTTACGAAAGATTAACTTTTGGCTTGAATTTAGCATGTTTACTGAATCTAACGTGTCATCCTTGGCGAGTTAATTGGCGATTAATCCATGGCAGGCGGTTTATAGAATCTGAAAAATGAATTTGTGTTTTAGACGCGTTTTTCTCAACCGACTGAAACAAAGATTTGACACCAATACTACGGTCAAAAATATCACATATCGAATTTGATACATTTAAATTATTGCGTTTTTTGAATTCACGCGTTTACATGTTTCTTAAAGCATAGACCAACAGACAATGAAACTGCCGTTGCACTGCGTCTACACTATAAATGTTAAATCTGTGTTCCAAATCTTATCGATCCAGTTCTCTTCGTTTTGTAACTATCGTGTTAACTCATATTCGGACAGACAGACAGATGAACAGATTTTACTCGAAATTTGATCGAAATATGCAATTTTGTTGTAAAGATCGTATATCGAATTGCAACCGTCTAACACATAGCATTTTTGTCACGGAAGGTTAGAAGGTCATTTTCCAAATATGTGTTTTTCGAACTCTGGGGAGTTCTAAAACGAAGAGATTCGTTAAAATCTGGAGTTCGAATTTTTTTAACGATTACTGTACTTGTCTATACTACGTATTCGTGAAAGTAATATTTTTATCACGAGTTTTTTTTTTATATATGATATGATTATTATCTTATGTTAACAAGGACAATTATTTACAGTAAGACTGTTATTTTTCACTGGACAAAAATTAGAAATAAAGTTAACATAATAAATTTGAAACAAACGTGATGATACTGCACTTTCGAAAGAAAAAGAAATCCGATCCCCGCATAAAAAAATGAGTTAAGTACAGAATTTTAATTAAAATTCTTAGAATCGTTTAGGTCAGTTCTAAAGAAATACTGCGAGATGATTTATTCGGATGTGTCAAAACGCTTTCATTTTTTTTTATATAAAAACATGATTGTTGTCCGTCAGCAAATGTTTGGATGATTAATATGTGTTTTACCAGCAGACGACTCAAAGGAAAACGAAGAGAAGTGAGCCACGGAGGAGCCGTTACAAAGTCGGGTGGTTCTTTTTTTACCCGCGAATAGAGTGCGGAAAATTTGAACCCTTCTTTTGTATCAAGAGGTTGTTAAAAAAGTGTTTTAAAAAATAGTTTTTCAGGTAAGTGACTACGTTGAAAAATCGATTTTGGTTTAAGTATCGGATTTTTTATTTATTATTTTGAATTTCTGAGCATCTATATATAAACACTTGATCGTAATTTCTACGTTTATTTTTTAAAAAGTCACATTTATTTATATATTCGTATAGTATATATTTTAATGGCATTTGATACTCTTACATGCTATTTTCTCACATTTTAAATTACGGTAAATAAAAAAAATCTAATAAATTAATATCAAATTTATATTTTTATATCTGTTTTGGTAATATGATTTCTCAAGATTTTTTGTTTCTCCAGAAGTATAGATTAAGATATGTATTCATTTAAAAGGATTGATTTTTCAGAAGTTTCAATATGTTACGATGCCAAAGAAATTGAATGCATCATATTATTTATTAATAAATACATGATTATTCAATTTAGAATCCCAGAATAAAGAGATTCATATAGAATCGCAGTAATTAAAGACGGTATTGACATCAGTTTATTTCTTGGTTCCAACACAAGACAATCTGTTACTTAAACTACCTAAACTACCTGCAAAAATGTTGGACTAATTATTTGATAAACTTTCAAACCTGAAGCCCTTTACTTTATATTTCTTTTTTTATAAAAAAAAATCCATATTTCTCTCAATATTCAAGACAATTTTCGCTTTTATTTTTATTTCATAAGTGTTTTTAAAAAAAATATTTTATGCAAAAACTCAAAAATGTAAGTATTGCGTGATATTTTTCAAAAACCTCATTCCGAACTTTACTTATAACTTAATTATAACTTAAATAATTTATAAACAAGGATTGCTCTCTATTTGCCTTCTGTACAAGAAACCCACCCATTTGTATAAACTGGAACCCATCAATTTATTTTGTCACTATTGCTTATCATTTCTGATTTTTAAAAATATTTTCTGGCTATAATTTTTTAGCATTTTAAAATTTGAAATATTACTTAATAATTGACGCCATTCTTATTATCATGTTATTTTTTATTGATTTCCTCACCTATCTCACCTCCTCACATTTTTATTTTTAATTATGGCCATAATAAATTATCAATAATAAACGTTTTTATTATGTGAGAACATGATGTTGTTTTAGTTAGGGGGTTTTGAAGCTCGAAATCACGTAGGCAATGAATAAAGTATAAATGGCAATTTTCATCATCATCTTTTAATCGCATATATTTTTTTACCTGCTTTTACCAGTATTGCCTTATTATTATGTATGCTTCTTTGAAAGCAAATGCGTTTTTAAAAGGTTGGCCTGCTTTTACCAGTATTGCTTTATTATTATGTATGCTTCTTTGACAGCAGATGCGTTTTTAAAAGGCTGACGTAGAACTATGACATCATAGCTGTTATTTCATCTCAAAATCGGTCGATATATATATATATATATATATATATATATATATATATAT
>JAPMOR010052242.1:3561345-3598783 GCA_026543865.1 Argiope aurantia | reverse complement strand
ATATATATATATATATATATATATATATAGAGAGAGAGAGAGAGACCTATAGAGAAGTCTCGTGATTGTTTCAAACCGGTTTAAACTGGTTAATGACTTAAATTAATTAATTAAGACAAATAATGAATTAAAAAATAATAATGTTCTCACATGATAATTTAAAATTTGCGATCGTAGATTTCATTTTAATTTTTTAAATATTATATTGATAACTCTAAGAAAAAAATAACACTCACCCTACAGTGCACAGTGCATCGTGTAGACATTTGGCTACTCGTTTATATATATATATATATATATATATAATTATTTATTTTTTAACTGGAAGAAGAAGTAAGTTTCAAATAAATAAAAGTATAAATAAAAATAAAATTAAAATAGTGTGTTCGTAATAATAGATAAATTTTATCAGAGAGGACTGTCGTACTGTCGAAAGCTTTGAATTGGTGGAGTTTCTTTAAAAACCACACTTTAAAAATCTTGATTATTGTACAAAATTAAACAAAAAATAATACTATGCATTAAGTATATCACAAAATATAACGTGAAATATGAGTTGTAGACAATCATTTATTTCACTCCTTATGAAGTATCGGATAATGGAGATCTTCATTTAACACCTCAGAAATTGGTATTTTGTTTTTAAATTATTTTTTTCTTTATAAGAATTTGTCTCTCCTCTCTATAATCGAAACCATTTAATTTAAAAGAGGGATAGTCTTTTAGTGCTGAAAGCACTATAATTTGTGGTTCGAAAACATTCGGTCACGTCGAAGATAAAACGTAAATAGCAATTTAAAGAGAAAGAAGAAACATAAGAATAGCAGGAATCACGGATATCCATCTTATACTGACGTTTCTAAATACAGTGTTCTGCATCCATTTCGGAAGAGTGGTCAGTTGGATTTGTTATTTAGGTGTCCCTTCTATTTCCAGAAACACGATCGGTCTTTGAGCTTTCTTGACGCACTTTCCTACTTTCATATATACTGATGTTTTCAGACAGAGAAATTAGTAATTGTCGAAAAATTCAACATCGGGATAATAATGTATCTCCACATTCCAAAGATCTTCAAGTGCAAAAGAACCATTTTTGGAATTATATCCATATATTCATATGTGTGTGAATACAATAATTCAAAAGCGAAAGAATTAAATAAATATAATTGTGTATAACAAAACTGCTATTGGTATCACATTTGGTACCAAATGCGTCCTGAAGAAAATGCAGGATCTGTCTCTCTGTTTGCGTGTGTGAGAATTAAAAAAAAAATGCAATCAACTAAATTAATGGAATTTCGCATTTGCTTTGTATAGCAAAAATGTAAATAAATATCTAATTTTGCATTAAATTCAACATATTATTGCACAAAGAATATTTTTGTGCCACCCAAAATTTTTAAAAAAATTCTGTGATATCAAATTTATTTCTGTATACTTTTCCTATTGAATAAATTATTAAATATATTTTTGAAACTTTTTCACAAAATTCTTTTTATTGTCTTAATTACTGTATTTATAATACATGCATGTTCCGACGATAGTAAAAATACAATTTTATGCGCACATCAGCTCTACTATATATAAAAGTTACTATATATATTTTTTTAATTTTTAAAAAACTTTATTATTATTGAGGGACAAAGCTCACATAGAAAATAGTTTGGATATCAAACAAACATTACAGATCAAATGTTTTTCTAACACTTTAACAAAATAAAACAAAAGGCATTTTTCAGTATGATAACATTTCAGGTGCTATTCCTTGTATAAATTGTGTGATGTAAATATCACTTCTCAGACAATGCAACACCTGATGCAATCAACTCAAATGAAGACAAGACTTTCGGAGCAAACCTAAAGCGTTGTTCCCACGCTTGTGAAGCGACAGAAATAATATTTGGATGTTTGTATTCTTCTAATTCCGATCATTTAGGGCATGTATGCTATTATATGTCCACTCGTTGAGCTTCGATGTCCGCACATTCACTGATATTCCTATAGAAAAAACACTCACCCCTCCAGATCCCCAAACGCAAGAATGGATCTTTGCGTTGCCACGAGGTGAAATATGATGCAATTTATGGCAGCATTATTTAATTCTGTCACACCGCTGGCTATAGAAACATTTTAAACAATATCATGGTGCAATGTTTGAAATGAGAGCTACAGATCTTCTTAAAATTATTGTTACCCCTTCACTTCTTCAAGAGATTATAACGTTATTTTCCCCACTGTTCAAGCAGTATTTCAATTCCCAGAACTCAGACCTATTTTTTTCATCGTAAAATGGATTTTTTTTAATAATAAAATCACGTGACTTCTGTTCAGAGTCTGAATCCAATCATCATCAGTAATACTGTACAATGTGCAGTGTATATCCTTGCCAAAACTAGAACTACTAATTAGACTACTATTAATTACAATTGAATTGATGCCTGGTTTTGCTATATCAGGTACAGGATGATATTGAATTCGATTGCATCTGATACTTCTGAGTCTGGAACAATCGGTAACTTATTCTTTTTCAATCACGATGAAACCAAGAACTCGGTGATTATTGGTTCTCGCATTTATGCGGAGACTGGTTCGTGATACTGATACAAACATGATTCCAATATCGCTTTTTTCTTAAGACGTATTGATGATGATGTAGCAGTGGTTGTGGATGACAGTGATTGACGTGTGGGTGAGAAAAGAAAACTAAAGGCTTTCTTGATATATTTAGCGTAGGATTAAAGGAGATTTGCAAGGTACCATTATGGATGCCGATACAAAGGGTAAAGGACTCGAGATATATAGTTAAAATAACATTACGGATGCTCATAGCGTGGCTGAGACAAAATGGTAAACTAGGCTGCATCAATCAATATCAATCAAATCCACAACTGACAGCGAGTGTTTGATGGTCTGTATCTGTTTCGTGTAGCATCATACTTATATGCAACTGACAGAGTATCATCTAACCTTACTTTTAATTACTTTCACGATTATCTAATTTCTTTTCCAACTTCCGTAATTCAGAATTATTTAATAGAAATCTTTCAACATCATCATAAAAATAAATAAATAAATTATAATCAAGCAATGTTTTTCATTTCGGATACAATTACTATTAAAACAATTCGAGATCAAAATAATGTTTACAATTTGAGTTTACAATTTTTAAAAGTTATTCTCAGTTACGAAAACGATAAAGGGCACATAAACAAATTAATATGCTCAAAAGACACGTGTATGCAAAAGCTGCAATTAAAACAATGGAAAGTATTATAGAACAAAATTTAAAAATACAAATTTTAATTTATTAAAATTTTAAAAAAAATGATACAGAAGGAAAGTTTTTATCATTTTAATATTATTATTTTGAGTTCTAAAATCATTCAAAAATGGTTCTAATGCGATTATATAATCCGGAGTCATTAAATCGTATAAAGCTTCGATTTATTTTTAATTAAAATTTTGAAACTTATTCTTCTTAGTTATCTTAGTTAACTTCTTAGTTATCACTTACGGTCAAAGAAATACAACTAATAAATTTTTGTTGTTCTTAGTCTAAAATCTTACATTACTTTTAAATGATTAACATGATAAAAAAAACATGATTTTTTTATCATGCAAATTGCACCACGCGATCCAATCATTAAACATTATCCTTTTAGAAAAAGTAAAGAAAATGCATTCACTATATATATATAACCAGCCTTGTTAATTCGCTTTTATAATATGCAAGTCAGGAAAGAAATAAAAAGACTAAAATTATTTGAGGCAATGAGCCTTGTTAAAAAGGATTCCTTTATAAAGAATTTTATGCAACAAAAATGTCTTATGACAAGAATTTTAATCAGTTGGACCGAAACGGGAGACGGAAAGAAATCGTGCTCCATATTTTTATGCTAATTTCATTAAGAAGGGTACATCATTTTTTTTTTGAAAAATTATTTTGCCAATGTATTCGTTAGTTTTCAAAAAAAGTCTTTAAGAAATATTTTAGAAACATAAAAATATTCGAAAGTGCATTTTCAACCGTATTATAATATTTCATCTACATATTAAATTTATGTTACTAGTTTCGAATTCCGGCTACTAAAAATTAAATAAGTCCGAGCTTCTATTAATAATTAATTCATTTTACTTCACGCACTGTGGCATTATTCAGTTTAATTTAGTTTCTTATATTAAGATGTTAATACTTAAAATGAAAAATTAGCACTGCAAAAGGTTTTAGGAATTTTCTAGTTATGTTAATTGAAATATTTTAATTTTTTTTAATTATTAAATTTCCATTTATAATATGAAATGTAAATTCGTAAGAATTCATTTTCAACTTTCAATCTATTTTTTTTAGCAAAAAAAAAATACTTTTTATAGAGAATTTAACTTTTTTTTTTTCAAAAATTTCTTTTGGCATCTAAATTGTTTGCTAAAATAATTCTTGAAAAAATATGTTATTATGAAATAAATTAAAAATATTATTAGAATATTTTGATTTAATGTAATGAATTTGTTCTTAACTTAAAAATTTCTTTGTATTTAAATTAAACAGAAAAAAAAAATGACACGAAGGAAGTAAACATTAAGGAGCGCGTCGTCCCTAAATTTTCAGACTTAAACTTGTTCTAAAACACGAAAATGGCGGTAAAAAAGAAAGGATAATTTCATAATCGATTTTATAATTATATTTTTGTACATGTTTTCTATTCAAAGTTGTCAAGATTGATGATTAATTGAAGACTAGGCATTCAATTCTAAAATTAAAAAAAGAGAGAGGTTTTTAAAAATGCTCGGATCGAAGTACGAATTAATTTTACTATTTTTTTTTTCTAATTACCAAAAATAGCTGTACTTTTTATTTAGCATAATACATTGCTTGATTAAAAATTTAATATTTCCTTCAAGCAGTTAGAAAATGCGACAATACTTTCTGCAAACTAATGAATGAAATAAAACTTTTTTTTTAATTTTATGTTGAAATAGTAGATTACAGAGGCATTCGAAGAATTTCCATATCCAGAAGGCTTCCTGAAAAAGAAATAAAGGTTTGTGAAAGGTAAGATTCAAAAACCATTCTGTAACTGAAAGTAAAAGAGAAAAATATTACAGAAGATTCGAAACTCTAGCTCTATAAGATAATATTTTAAGACTTGGTTCGTCAATCTTTATTTTATTTTTTGAAAAATTTGTTCTGAACTACGTATATAGCCATGAACACAAAAAAACGTATTTGATATCGTTACAATATGTACGTTGTATTTATTCAGTAACTAAAAATAATTATTGCAAAAAAAAAAAGAAATGGAAAATTTATAAAAAAAGAAATAAAAATGTGCAAATCACACTAGTAAAACTTTTTTAAAAAATCAAAAAAATGATAAAACTGGTGAAAAATAAAAAACAAATTTTTTTACGCTCCGATCTTATTAAAGAAAAGCTTTAACATTTCCGATTACTTATCAATCAAAAATCTACTTAAAATTTTCAATTCTTATTGAGCAGTTATTACTTTAAATCAATCAAACTCAGTAGTTCTTTGACTTCGGTCTTGCTACCTGTGATTTGTTTTACAGAGTATTTTGAATGATTTTTGTATCATGTTTATCAGAATTTGCAGAAATTATCCAGGAAATCCCCGACAGTTCAGATAGTATATCTCTATCGCTACTAACAATGAGGATGAATGTGTATGTGAGTATTTTCTTTTTATAGGCTAGATTTACAGCCACCAAAATTGGCACATGCATATTTTGGAGAGTAAGAATGTGCACTTCGGAACATTTTTTTTTAAATTTAGAATTTCAGTTGATATATAATTAAGCGAAATTTTGGTGTTTTTCCGCTGCAACTTCGCAAAATATTTCTGCACAAAAATTAATTTAACAACTCTTTAAAATTTTTTGTCTTTTTGATGACGCCTATTTTATAATCGTGCAAATTATTTCTGAATTTTTTAAATTTATGAAAAATATTTTGTTATTTAATTTACAATAACAGACTATAATTTACTATTCTTGCCTTGAAATTAAGACTATTTTCATTTTCCTTGAAATATTTAATAGTGTGATTTTCGGCTATTACTGAAAGCTAAAAAAGAAAGATTCTGTTTAATATCTGTGTAGTTTACACGACGGGGAAAAAAAATGGAGTTACAATACCGCAAAATTTAGAAGATCGGCGAAACGCACATTTAGGTTTTTAATAGTGCGAGGATATCATGGCTTGATCTCTATAGGAAATTCCTTTTCACAGAATACATAGAACTTATTAACACGACGACGGTAAAAATAGCACGTCTTTAATGCTTGAAAACTTCACGGAATCATGGCTATCTAATGTATATCTTAACATTTTAAACGAAATTAAATATAACCAATATCCTCGAAGAACTAATATATGTTGCTTATTTTATATATAAAATTAACTGTTCTCTTCAATTCTTTCTTCAATGACCGTGATAAAGATAACGAAATATTGAATAAATAATGATCAGCGAAACAGACGAATTTTGTAGATTAAAAGTAAAATGCCAGTATTGTCAGAGCAATTAAAAGATATTTTTTCGCAAAGAAATTTTTTGAAATGTATTTTAAGAAACGAAAATTTCTGAGAACAATCCAATATGTTGAAAAATCTATATAGAATACTTGTAAGATGTTCTTTTACAACATAATTTAATAACAATCTTATTGATTCGGAGAGATTATTTTAACTCATAAAAAATCCAATTTCCTTCTAAAAGATTCCCTTAGAAAAGTTGTAATCCATTTTATAAAATCGGATTATTGAATATCCAGCAAAGAAAAAAAAATCAAAACTGGATTTCTATACTTTATCCCAAAACTTTGTTAACTTTATCTTTTAATGTAATGATATCTTTTATTTGGATTACTTTATTTTGTAATCTTTAAAATCTTTTTACTTTCACTATCGAACACATATTCGACATCGAGATTTTAATGAATCTCCACCTTCAGATCTTCAAGAGGTGGAAAAATATGTTTTTGGAATTTAATTTTTCTGTTTGTGAATATAATAGCTCAAACAGAGAGGGAATAAGAATTTAGTATGTAATTTTTACTCCTCAACTACAGAGTTGTGTTTTTAATTGTTTGGTCGAGATTAAAGGGGATTCTTTGAAAGGATTTGAAACCCCGGTCAATTTTTTTTAAATTTTAAATCCTACATAATATTTAAGAACTGCTTGCTTAGAGATTAAGTTAAAACCAATAGGTAAAATTAGACAGTTTATGAAGTTTACTGATACATATCATATGACTTATCCTATAAACAAATTAAAATTCAATCATTTTTTCATTGGAAATAAAATCTTTATGCATTAGATTTTTTTCTCTGAACAAGCCATTATCCAACAACTGATAATACTCGTCCAATTTTTTTAAAATTAAAATGTGCTCTTTTATGGATTACTTGAATAACTTGCATCTAATTTTTTATTCTTTTTCTTCACATTGTGAATTCAAAAAAAAATTTACCTTGTAAGACTCGTGAAGTCATCAATGTGTTATGAGAAATAAAAGCTTGTAAATCTGATGTCTTATTACTTTTTTTTTCTTTCATCGTTTCGGTGAATGAGACAAAATAAAAAAAGAAAAGCATAAAACTGAAACCTTACAACAGTGATTTTGCCTGGGAGTAAACACCTTTTAGTCTTTTCTTTTCGATCATTTTCTCTTTATCATAAAAAACACTTCAGTACTATTTAGACGAAGCCTTAGAGGTGCTTTTTAATTTCAAAACTCTCTTTTCTATCATAAAGCGGTTTTCGAACTTTTCCAGTTTTGTACCACATAAATAAAAGTAAGAAATAATGTATATACGAAAAAGCATTTTTCAAATAAAATTCAATATATCCAAAGTGGTGTAAGCATAATGAAGGAATAAAACATTTTAAGTATTATTATATTTTTTAAAAAATATTTTGTATGGAACGTAATTAGTATAATAAATAGTGGAATTGTGTTTTCTTTTATAAATATTGAATAAGAATACCTAATAACAAATATTATGATTTATTATTGATAAAGATAAGTGCAGCGAATAAACAGTTTTAATATATCAGGCTTTATCTATGTTTATTTCAAATATAAAACGGTTCACTCTATAACCTATTTTGTATTATTATTTATTCGGATATATCATGTTTTTTTTTTTCTTTTTTCTTTCTATATTTTTTGGAAGTAAAATTATATTCCTCTTTCCTTTTGAATAAAAAATTAAATAAGTTAAAAAAATTCATTTATGAGCTTCTGTCACATTAAATATCATTATTAATTAATTAATTAATGCTAATATATGTTGATTTTTTTCTTGATAATCTAACAAATTTTCAAAATAAACAAGTAATATATAAAAAAAAAATTTAAGTCAATTCCTACTTTCGCAAGAATTGAACTCGCATTCTTCCCCTTCAGTGAAAAATACTGAAATCCTTTCGCCTTCCCGATTGAGCTACTGCCTGTTTATTTCAAATTTCATTACAAAGTGCTAAAACTCTATTTAAAGTATTAAAAATTAATTAATTAATATTTGAAAAAAAAACTGTATTAACATCAAGTGTTATCGACTACAAGTTTTAAAAAATGTATTTGAACTTGAGTGGATGAATAAAAAGTATTTTATTAGCGATTGAAAATTTGAAAAAAGATATATAACATATAGTATATAGGGAGAGTGTGAATTAATAGTAGGAATTGAAAAATGGACTTCTTATCCATCTTTCATTTTCTAAATTTTCTGAAAAGTAGTTTTCTCCTCAAATTCAAAATTATATGACAGTAGTGCGACTGCCGCCATAAGCGTAGATTTAAAAAGGGTTATTGAAACCAGGAAATAAAATATATTCGAATCATAAAAATTTAAGCAAAATATTTAAAACTGGCCATGTATGCTCTTCTTTAAAATTTTCGGTGTGGAAATTATATCATCAAAAATAACGTACTGTATTGTTTGCATACATATGCCATAGTTTGAGAATTCTGCCATAAAACCTTCATTTTCTAATCCAGCACATTTCAAGTTAAAAAATTTTGAAATCATCTTATTGCCAATTAGTTATCTTCCTATATACGAGAAACTTGATTTACGTATTTGACAAATCATAAGTTCAAATAAAATTCTAAAACAACAACAAGACGGTGTAGCTCCCTCACCAAATTCTAGTATACTAAATAATAAAGATATTATTCTCCTCTCCTGCATAAAACCTTTAAACGCTAAGAGAGCTCAGATTTTTATTTGCACTTATGAGAACTGTGTGCTTCGAAATGTAGTAAAGAAACCGATATTCTTGTGTTAACAACATATCAATACATACTGAAAGATCGATATTTGGCCTGAGTCTAGCGTATGATTTCTGCTCTAAATACACAAGTATCACACACACACACACACACACACACACACACACAAATCTAATTGTGCGTTTTAGGCATTTTGTTCCCGATCTTTTGGAATCAAAATCTGGAACAGAACAGTAATTGTAGTCACATATTTACATTTTTATTATTACAACATTACATCACATTTTTTAACTATCTCTTTTAAGTGCTGGTGAAAATACAGATCGACAGACGGTTAACCTGTTGATGGATTTTGTTCTTGCAGTGTTATCCTTGTTACACAAGAAGGTTAGACCACATATAGGAATGCAAAAGCTGCATTTATTGTTTATTTCCAGAACCTGAACCTAAGTGGGCAACAAAGCGATTGCCTTAAGGTCCAGATCTGGCTACATGTGATAACCACATCCTGAAATGACGTAAATAAACATGCTGCAGAGACAACATTTTCAAACAGATGATAAAGACAAGTAGTCAGAAATCGGCTGAAAATGGAAGGGTTGGGATTAAGTTGTACTGTTATATGCCGTATAACTTTATTTTAAATGAAAAATTAGAACTAATATTTCCAAACTTTAATTAATTTCGTAGTAAGTAAAAGGCTGTATTAATGCAAATCGTTACTTAGAGCTTCTATAATTGTTAATTATCGAGATTATATTTATCTTTTGACGATATAATGCTCTACATATAGTATATGGAATGCATATATAGAGAGAGCAAATTCCTACCGAAATTAGTTTCAGTACAGTCCTAAACAATTTCCCCCTTTTCTTTACTGAAAAATAGGAAAAGGTAATTGTTCTATTCAAATGTAGAATCATATTAAGTTCGGTAAAATTTCTAATGGTTTCTTTTTTTACAACGGTGTAACACACACAAAAAAAAAAGTTTACGAGTTCTAAGAAAAAATGATTCGTATGAAACAAAACAAAGATCAAAAAAAGAATGCCCGCATCTTTCAAGACCGAGTAGGTATGAGATACCGTAACTATATTTAGTTTTTATTCTGGAAAAAAGAGCGATAAGCATTCATCAATCCTTCAGTGAACGTTGACAGTTGGCGTCATTTCTGGCGATATTCCTGCCGGTAACCCTGGAGTCGCGTGGCCGCGAGTTTTGTCAGGGAGTTTCTGTTTCAGACGAATCAGTTACCATGATTGCGCGCTTGGATTTATTCTACGTTCCAGAAAAAAATCAGCGGCACGTGTTTCTTGTTTCGCGCCTTGCTTAAAAACTTTTCGTTCGCATTTGTGGAGTAAGAAAAATCGTCTGTTTATAAATCGCAATGAATATGTTGTCTGAAAATGAGGAATTGGCCAAACTGGTTGACGGGGCTTACAAAGTGAGTGATTTTTTTTTTCTTCCAAAAGGCAATATGCCAGTTTAAAAACTTCTGTTCTTAATTTATTTTGTTGTAAGAGGAAGGTTGATAACCCGGTAGTGGAATGATGAAGACAAACATTATAGAAATATTTTCATGATATGAATTAATTAAAAGGATGCGTAATTTATATTATGAAGAACGATCCATGAATATAATCTCGTATTCATTTATAAGCTAGTGTTGGTTGGCTTTCCACAAACTAATTTTTTAATATCTTGTTATTCATTATTTTTCATTAAAGCATATTTCAATTTAATTTCAATGAAATAAAAGTGTACAGCATTTATGGGAAATTTGCATTGTAAATAAAATACTATGAAATATGTAATTTAATTGAATGCCCTCTTGATAAGAATTATTTTTGAAATTATATGTTTATTTCTGCATAAATATAAATACTTTGTAACGTAATAAATTATAAGAAATTTTATAAAATAACTGCCACAACTATAGTTAGAAAAAATATTTATTGAAAGAATATCAATAAATAATAAATAAGTACGTACGAACTAAATTTTAATGTTCTTAGTTGATTTATGTTTCAAATTTATAATTAAAAATTTCATAAATAATATTTCGTTTCAAATAATATATATAATATCGCTAGATAACTAATCGTGTTTTCGTTGAAACGAGTTTGTTATTTAAATATTTATTTAGCATTTTATTATTTGATAAATGCATTTCGATTATGTTGTGATTTAGCTCGAATGAAGCGCTCTTCACAAAGTTGCTTGTAATAATTTATTTGAAATCAAACTTTTTTTAAATTGTTTACTGATAGCTAATAATTTCATGTTGTAAATACATTTAATAATCATTTTTGAGAAATACTTTGGAATTTGAAAGGGATATAAAATAGAATAGAAATGTTATAAAGCTCATTTCGTGTGGTGTTGATTCTTATTGGTAGTCGGAATGTATAATATGTGGAAAAAAAAGTGTTCTGTATTTGAAAGGTAATTCTGAATAAATTTCCTGCACTTCTGATTGTTAGACATGGAAGCTGGAAGAATAGTTCTGATGAAATAAATATTATTCGTATCGAACAGTAAATAAAAAAACTTTTCTTTAAATGCCTCCTGTCTACTCAATGGAATGATTATAATTTTGTCAACTTTGAAGTTGGGTTTTCTTGACGAATGATTCTGCTAGTGACATCGGAAAAATAAATTCTAGAATAAAAATATACACACAATAAGAATATTTTTTAAAAAACCGTTGCAATAAACATTTAAAAATAAGCAATAAGTAATGTTTTTATTTTTCAAAAATCAAAAAAAAAATGTTTAGAAGGTGTTTTTTTTTTTTTTTTTTTACTTTAGCATTTTGCCATTCAGTAAAATGTTAGCAACATGATAAGTTTTGAAAATTCTGTATATGGTTTCGTATAATTAACTGTATAAAAAATTTTATGTATACAAAAATCAATCCATATAATTATCAAAAGTTGAATCCAATTATTATTAACAAAAAAATATATAATATTTCCCATATAAATGAGTTTTTCCACATTTGTAAATTTTATTAAGATATGGCTGTTTTCCCTAAATTTTAAAATTTTTTTTAATATTCAAAAGTGAAGAAAATGTTTTGGATCCTATTCTTTATTCAGCTTCACTATTATGGTTTTAGAAAGAAAAAGTGAAATGGGTAAAAGCATTTTTTTTTTAATTATACCGATGAAAAATAATTCACGTTTTTTTAAAAGATAATTTGTGAAAACTTTAGATGGATGCTATAAATTTTGCTTGGATTATCTGATTGTAAAAAATCGAATTTCCGATTTAATAATATTTGGAACATATTTTTTCAACTCTTCTAATCATCTTAATGAAATTAAATTGGAATTACTTGCAGTTTAATTTTTCTGAACTTTCAAACTATGCGTAAATATCCAAGGTTCGACAAGGAAACCTAACTCATTCCACTAAAAATCAGTTTTACTGTTAAGATTTTGTAAATGATGCGAGTTTTTCTATAAATGACGATTCTTGAATTTCGTATATGATTGTGTCGAAAGTAATTTTTTGTAAATTATGACCGGATATAATAGTTTTTTAAGAAATAAAATATTTTGATAAATAGAGGCTTAGCAAGTTCGTACAAAATTGGCTGTCTTTGACCAATACATTCAGGACAGTAATTGATTAATGGTAAACACACGGTTTAAGGGTCGAGGGTTCCAGATTCGAATCACGATTTCTCAGAAGAAACACCTCGTAAGAGACATCTGTTAAGTGTATCGAAATTAAAAGTTATTTGTGCTGATGTAGTTTGAAACTTGAAGAAAAGTGGTGCTAGCTCAATCGTCGTTTTCTTCATCTGACCGCTATTCAGAAATTAGAGATACGTACCAAAATCGCTCTTGTTTGTTCAAAACTGAATGTGATATAGCTAAACGGAATTAGTAAATTTAGCGTTAAGAAAAAGATATCCCTGTAACTTGTTTGTAAGGTTCCAGATCTTAAGGTATAATACCCTTGTGCAATCGGGTAAAAAGGGGAATGCATTGTGCGTTCATCTTTAGCATGATAATGCATTCAGAATGCATTCTAGCATTTTCAATATATCGCTTGTTGTTGCTAGTTCCATTTACATTTAGAAAATGTTAAGGATGCAAACAGTATAAATTTTGCGCTTCCATGTTAAATTTTAAGAATTTGAGTTCTCTGATTTATAACTTAACTAATATATTAAACTGATTATACTGCAATATAGGTACGATTCTAGCCTTTATTAGACAAAATACGAACAGTTAGATGTTTTGGGTCTGTAGGCAATACATTCTGAGATGATTTTCTATACTTATAATAAAGTTCAATGTGCGTGTGTGTTTTGACGCTCTGAAGGTCAGACCATTTGGCCTACAACTACCAAATCTGGTACATGTATACCTTGAAGGTCGGGAATGTGCACCTTGCAGCCCTTTTTAATTTTTAATTAGAATATTAATTAGTTAAAAATTAAGCATAATCTTGGCGTTTTCCCGCTGTAACTTCCGAAAATATTACAACACAAAATTGATTTTTACAACATGTTGAAGATCAAAAAATAATCTTTTCAATGGTATATACGCTTTAACCAATTAAATTTCTATTTCTAATGAATTTTTAAAATATCTATACTACTATTATAAATGTGAAAGTTCGGATGGATGGATGTTACTTACTCAATCACGCCATAATGGTTGAACGCAATTGGATGAAATTTGGCCCAGAGATAAATTATAGTCTGGAATAAGACATAGGCTACTATTTATCCCGGTTATTTGAGTGGATAATTTTTTATTAATTAAAAACTAATTTTCAGGCCAAAAACTCTTTTAATTTTCCCACCGCCAAATGAGTAGGGCTTATTCCCCCCCCCCCCCCCCCCTAAAAAGGTTAGGCTTAACATGTTTTCGACTGATTATTTCAAACGATTATTTTTATTTTCTTAGTGTTTGATGCATTTTAAATTAAAAATTGTTCATTAATCGATTTGTTCATGATGAATCTGAGAAAATTTTGTTCAAAAATTCTTGAGATATTACATAAATTAAGAAAGATATTCTTTAGTCCCAATAAAGTTTAAATGCTCAGCAAATCTGTTTTCAGTCCTTATATTAAAAAAATGCTTTGTTTCAGTAAAAAATGTTCTCATATTAATTACAATTTAATCATTACCACTTTGATTTAAAGCATAAATTCTACGAGAGCTAACAGAAAATTAGAGATACATATTACGTTATGACCGAAGGCCTTTATAATATTATGAGTGAATTGTATGACTTTCAAAATTTGAAGCTTTAAGATATTTTGATGAAGAAGCTATTAAAGTAGGAATTACATAAAATATTTAATTATTAAAATTTAAACGAGCATTAAGATTCGCGAACCGGCTGGTCGCCAAAGGCTAGTTCTAAATAAGTTGGTCAATTTAGTTTCACATTTCAGAATATGTTTAGCATGATAATGATTTTTTAAAGTAAATATTTATTTTATTAACTTTGCGATTGTTTAGTTTTAGGATCCAGGTGATTGTACTTCTTTAAAGGGTGTTGCACATACAAATGAACTAATTTTCTTTATGCGTAATTGCTAATTCTGTAACTGATCAGAATTCACTCTATTGCTGAATTCAAACATCTTCACCGTTCATATTTCTACTAATCCCTATTTTGATTCAATAAACGTCCCTAGACGCATGTGCAAAAGCGCGGAGGGTTCCTGAATCCGAAAATGAACTTGTGTATTTTTATTTACCAGGCTTTATTTACCAGATTTCAGACTTCCAGGCATCCACTTGTTTTCGTACACAATATCGTTGAAGCAGATGTGCGGCTTCATAAACAAAGTGAATTTTATTGAAACATATAGGAAACTGACAGCAGTTATATTCGATACCAGTGTTAATAAGCATGTGTATTATACTCATTGAATTGTATTTTTTACAAACTAATTTCTTTAATGGGAAAAAAGTGCTTTTTTAACCCTTTGCACTTGGATACATGATTATTCACGGGCCACGGGGGCCTGGTGGTAAGGTCTCGGCTTGTGAGCCATAAGGTTTAAGGTTCGAGACCCGATTCCGCCGAAGAACCATCGTGTAAGGGGGTCTGTTGCGCGTTAAATCCGTCATGCCAAACGTCCTCCCGCTGGTGTGGTGTGGCATGGAGAGGGGGTGCCAGCTCAGGTGTCGTCCTCGTCATCTGACCGCGGTTCAAAATTACGAGGTCCCTCCCAAAATAGCACTAGTGTTGCTTTACAACGGGACGTTAATATAACTAAACTAACGTGATTGTTCACTAAATATAAGGACCTGTTTATTGCTACATAAAGTATATATATATATATATATATATATATATATATATAGTGTTATGAGTTGAATTTCTCCTTAAAAATTAATCTACTTTTTTTTACCACTCTGCAGGCATTTTTAACAATCAATATTAATAAATAAAACATTGAAATGATGCACCATTTTGAATGGTGCCTGAGAGGAGACATCTGAGTGCGAAGGGTTAATTGACATGCTTGTGGCCCGCTCTTACATAATAGCCCAGTTCTTACCCCGCTCTTACATAAATCTGCCACTGAATACAAGCCTTGTTTCATGAGAAATTGAATTGGTATTCTAAAGCTGAAGTTTCCATCTTATGCTACTTTATGCCCATGGTGATCACTTAGAGTAAGCTTAAGTAATCCTGGTAATGGTGGAAATTATAAAACGTAAGTGATTAAAACATATATACAAAAATATTTTTCCATATTCATGCGAGAAGTGAAAATTGGGTAAATTTGAAATGTCTATTTATCAAGTAAGATCAACCAGAGTTGTCTTCCAAAAACTTTCTCGCATTCTCTAATAAACTTGTCATGCCAGAGAACTCCTTGCATGGCATAGACGTATTAACGAAATATTAATCTTTGGCGTGGATTTAAGCATTTTCACTCAATCTATCGTATCAACTTTTTCGATTAATCCCTGGCTTGCGGTTAACAGTATCCGAAAATCGAATTTGTAATTTAGGCACGTTTTCACAATCGATTGATTTGACATATACTACATTTGTAGTCAGAAAATCTCATACCAAATTTCATATATTTAAGTCTTTGCGTTTTTTAATCATCCCGTGTTTCTGAAAGTATACACCAACAGATAGTTCAACTTGTATCTCTTTTCGTATTATAATTATCGTGTTAATTTATATTCGAATTATCGGACAAACGGATTTTCTCTGAATGGATTTTGACCAAACGTTTATAGAAATCTACAAATTTGGTATAAATGCCGTATACTTGATTTCATTCTTCTAGCTCAAACAGTTTTTCAATTATCTTTGTCATAAAAAATGGTTTATAAAAATACGAATTATCTTTGTCTTAAAAAATGGTTTATAAAATTCGTATAAAATGGTTATATTATACGAATCTCCACGTTTTAGACTTCCCGAGTTTTTTCGAACTCGGGAAGTCTAAAACGTGGAGATTCGTCAAAATCTCTATTCGAATTTTTTGAGGATCACTATACTTTCTCTATACTTAGAACAGAAGAAAGCAAAAGTCATTAAAAAATAAAATCAAGTTGTATATTATGAGAATGCAGTGATTCAATTGAAAAAGTTCGAAAACGTCAAACGATATTTTCACGATTATTTGCGGAGCGAGATTAATTAATTAAAAGTAAGAAGAAACCAAATAGTTAATTACTAGCGCCATCCAAAAGTGACGGCAATTCGACCAGAAACACAGAACAATATCAATCTGCTAATGGAGTCCTGCAATGATAGTGTCGGCAGTTCAATAATCGTAGATGAAGGATTACGTTTCGAGTTCGATTCCACTGAAATTTTCTGTTCCAATGAAGCTGTTGCATGTTAAATCTTGTACGGAGTCATAAGTACTCTTTTGTGGTATGCAAGTTCCAAGAATGGCATAGATTCTGTTCTGTTATACATCTCATAACTAGACCATACATCAAATTTATGACGTCTATTTTTACTTACTCGTATATGTAGTACTGAGTAGAGCAATCGTCAAAAAATTCGAACTCGAGATTTTGACGAATCTCCATGTTTTAGAACTAACTCCTTGAGGTCGAAAAACACATTTTTGGAAAATATCCGTTTCTGTGTCTGTGACAAAGATAACTCAAAAACGCTTTGAACTAGAAGGATGGAACATGGTATATGGCCTTTATACCAAATTGACTGATTTGTATCACATTTTGAGTAAAATCTGTTCTGTGGAATTCTGTGTATCCGGCTATTCGAATCTAAGTTAAAACCATAATTGCAAACAAAGACAGCTGGATAGATAAAATTCTGTATACAGATGTAATATCTATAGAGATAATATACATATGTTGAATCTTGAGCCAAATCCAACTCCGAATTGACTGTCTGTCTGTCTGTACTTTCAGAAACAAGCAAACAGCGATAATTCAAAAATGCAGGGACATAAATATATCAACTTTGGTATGAGATTTTCTGATTAGAAGTGCTGTTTTGTGTTAAATTTTTGTTGAAATCGATTGAGAAGATCGTGTCTACAATACAGTTTCAATTTTTAGATACTATCAACTTATGCTAATGATTAATCGCTGAATAACTCGCCAAGGATACGATAGATTCTGAAAATGCTAAAGTCGCGCCAAAAGTTAATATTTTATAAATGTTGTACACCAATGTAAGGCGTTCTCTGGCATGAAAAGTTTATTAGAGTATGCTAGAAAGTTTTTAGGAGACCATACCTGCTAGTTTAATCAAAGTTTTATCTTTAAAAATTTTTTCTTTCATTCAGTGTTATTGAATGGACATTTCTGATGGATTATAAATTTTCAATTTTAAATCAAAAATCCTTTTAACACTCTTTATTTAAAAAAAAAAAACCAAGAAGTTTATTGTGTAGAGTTTATTTCTTGAATATATCATTTTTGCATAATCTTCAGTTTTACATTATTAGAACCAATATATATTCACTCAGTGGTGTCACGATTATGGAGAGGCGGATGAGAAATAGATGCCCCGGGCTTAAAGGATTCCATGGGGACAAACGTTAATGGGTTTATGTTCCTTTTAAAAGCCAGCACTGAAAAAATAAAAGCATGCCCTAGAGGCCATTTAAACTTGCAAAATCACTTATGCCTATTTGGAATGAAGAAATTAATTACACACTGGGAGGCCTTTATTGTCGCTACACCATAAATCTTGCTGCATTTTTTTATTGGTAGATTTCTATAATTATGTTAAAATAGTTAGATGCCTTGGGTTTTAATTAAATAAAGCTGACTATCCCATTTTTTTAATTATCAATAATTATGCCCATTTAAAAATGCGATAAATTTAATTTTTAAATCATTTTAATCTTAACGGTCAGTTTCTAATTTTCTGAGGATTTTTTTCCATGTTGAACCGTTATTATGCATAAGAAAAGTCACTTTTTTTGTGCACAAAACAATATTATAAGCCAGGTTATTTTTTTATGCCGTCAAGCATATTTCTGATAAGAATCAAAACGGTAATTCTAATGCAAATTTATTCTACTGTTTTAAAATTCATCTGTTTGCGATGAGGTTGTCTACGTTAGTTTTTTTTTTTAATAAAAAAATAACTTGAAATATTTATTTTATACCTTTAAGCTTTTTTATGTATAATAGGAAATGAATCGGAATTTTAAGATTTTCATCGAACTCAACCCGAAATAGAATTCTTTCAAAATACCTTAAAATCGTACTCCGGAACCTTACAGTTTCTACTTTAAACTTTCCGAGTCGGCTGAAAAGTTAAGCGAATGTTTATCTTTGATCTCGTGCTCGCTCGGCGCAAACTGCTTCCTGCCGTCCCCTGTCCGTCCTAATCCAAATAAAAAAAAGTGCGGCGGGCTTAATGGGGCTGCCTTAATGCGCATTGTTTTGTGTAACTTCCATTAAATGGGTTCACAGGAGGAACTAGGAAAGGGCGGTTAATGAAGATCAGCACCGCGTGTCACTTTCACTCAGTCTTCCTGGCCGGACTCGCTCGAGTTCTGCCGGATTCTCATCGATGTGGAGATTTGTGCAGAGCTGAGGATGGGCCAAACTGCTTAGTGAAAATATGATAAGATAATGTATTTGTAGATAATAATAATGATTAAGATAGGATAACGGAAAATGATTTGGTATTTAAAACGTTCAGTTCATAATCTTTAGGTTATCTTTATTTTCCCGAATCCCATGATGTATAGCAGAACAAAAAGTAATTTATGGCGACAAAATAAGACAGATGTATATCATAAAATTTTATTATAAGATTAATAATAAAGAGTAAAATTTTTTGTAAAATTAATAAAAAAAGTGTTTTATTTTTTTAAAATTCCTTTTTATTTAATTTAATTTTAAAATTTTTTTATTTAAGCATATGTGTGGCAACTTAATTATCGGAATTTTAAACCATAGTTTCTAAAATCTAAACATAACTCTTTGCACTTAAACATCAATTAATTTTATTGACCAAATTCTGTTGTGGTCTCTTTTCTTTATTCAACATTCCGTGTTGCTTGAACTGTCCGTCTTATTGTACCTCTTCTATTCACTGGAACTTTAGAATATCGAATATGAACTAAATCACATCATCGGAACTGCTTTGTAACTGTTAACAGACTGAAACTGCATCAGGAAACAGGGGATAACAGCCATTGTTGCTATAAATCCCAATTTCCTACGTCTGTCAAGTTAAACATAACTCATGAGAATGGTCGCTGCAAAACTTTCTGGTATACTCTGTAATAAAAATGATATACCACAGAACGCCTAGTATGGGATTTGAGTATAATAGTTGTTAAATTCACGCCAAAGATTAATATTTCATATTTTTACTGAATCTATCGTGTCATCTTTGGCGAGTTTTTTTTGGCGATTAATCCCTGACATGCGGTAAAAATTGAACAAAGATTTGATACAAAACTGCATTTGTAGTAAAAAAAATGCAGTCAAAATTGATATATCTTAAGTCATTGCGTCATATATTTTAAGTCATGTGGTTGATTATGTCTGAAAATCGAACATGTGATTTAAATGCGGGCGTTTTTCACATTCGATTGAAACAAAACTTTGTTAAAAAGCTACACTTGTAATCACAAAATTTCATGCCAAATTTAATACATTGAACTCGTTACGTTTTTGAGCTATCGCATTTACATATTTCTGAAAGTATAGACCGACAGATGATCAACCTTATTGAATATTGTTTGTTTGATAGGTGTCTTCACTAGAGATGTTTGCTTGCCAAATTTTATCCATCTAGTTCTCTTCGTTTCGTAGTTACCGAGTTGACTTAAATACGAGCAGCTGGACAGGCATAATTTCCTTTGAACGGATTTTGCTCAACATTTGTCAAAAATCTACAAATTTGGTGTAAAGATCGCATGCCAAATTTCATTTGTCTTTCTAAAAGCGGTTTTTTTTTAGTTATCTTTGTCACAGACTGACAGCTGGGCATTTTGTAAAAATATGTTTTTCAAACTCAGAGGTCTAAAACGTGGAGATTCGTCAAAATCTCCAGTTCGAATTTTTTGACGAATTCGTCTTTCCCCATACTACTTATAGAAAATAGCAAAAAGGAGCAACAGGCATTGGAACAATCACCCTGGGAAGGCGGACGAAAAGAAAAAAAGAAAAGGGTTGAGGGAGAGAAATTAATGGTAACCGCGAAAATAGTATATCTAAGTCTCGGAAGTTTTGTTGACAGTACTGGCAAGCTGAACCGAAATCACCTAAACCTAAAATGAGAACGAAATGACATCCAAGTGTTAGCTAATTTAAGAAGACTTGCATTCTATGTTAAAAATATTAACACATATGAAGTAATTATTTAATATCAATAATGCTTAAAATTTTCTTATGTTAAGAAATTGTTCTCTGTATTAAGTAATCCTCTCCTCTATCTATATCTATACTTATAATAAAGCTCAATGTGTGTGCGTGTGCGTGTGTGTGTGTGTGTGTGTGTGTGTGCGTGTGTGTGTGTGTGTGTGTGTTGGCGCTCTACAGGCCAGGTCATTTAACCTACAGCTACCATATTTGGCACGTGTATACCTTGGAGCCCGGAAATGTGCACCTGGGGGTTATTTTTTCGAATTTTTAATTAGAATTTTATTTATTTAAAAATTAAGCGAAATTTTGGCGTATTTCTGCTATAACTTCCGAAAATATTACCGCACAAAAAAGATTTTTACATGAAGTTAAAGATCAAAAATTTATATTTTAAATGATACCAATGTTTTAATCTTAAAATTAAATTTCTATTTTTAATGAATTTTTAAATATTTTAACTATGTTTTTCAATAATTTTTTTCGTACAAAATAAAAATAAAATTTAAGCTGCACGAGCACGTTTCGCATTCTTGGGAAAAAAATTAGCTTTTTTCAAAGTGTTGCCATCACTTTGATTAAATCTCCAATTAAAAATAAGTTAAATCTTTTTGGAAATGAAATCTGCAAAAATATAATTTTCGGCACGTGTCTGTAGGAAATGAAACTAATAAGAAATATTTTTTCTAAAAAGTAAATTCAAGAAAAATTATTTTATCTTTTTCACTCTCTATATATTAATCCCATAAATCAGTTTTATTTTCAGGCAAGTTTTGTTTAATATGAACAGGATATCCATTCAAATCAGGACCACACAGCTGATTTGTAAACCTTTAGTAAGACACAGATCTGCTAAAATGGTCTAAATGGAAAATGATTATATTTTATGTAACTTGATTCAATAAATGCTCTAATAAATAACGAATTTTTGATTTTACATAAAGCTTCTTCTGTGGCAATCACGATTAACAAAATGTTCTTGAAACACTAATATTTTAAATAAAAAGAGTTAATTTCCAATCAATTAAATCAATCACTTAAACTGACTGATTTATGAAAATTTGAATATTACTATTCAATTAAAAAAGGATAATTTTAGATTTTTCATCGATCGTTTCAAAGAAAATACGCCAATCAGCTCGCAGGTTTCTCAAGATGAATTGGCCTAAGATTATGAAAATGTTGAGTTTTTCAAAATTTTTAACATTCAAAACTTCATAAATAAGTCTTAGTTGATCGTGGAAAATAGAAACATTCATTCATTTATTTAAAATTTGGCGTGTCTAGAATATTTCTCAGAATATGATACCTTACTGCATTAAATTTAGACTTCATAATTTTTGAAATATATTTATAATCCGGAACAAAATATTATTATTGATTTCATTTCAATCCTTTTGAAAGCAAAACTAAAAACTGAATTTTATGCTGAATCTGAGAAATTTTTGTTGAATTATTCTTTGAGATATTACATAAATTATGAAAAATATTTTGTAGTTAACATAAGATTTAAATACCGACCGATTCTGTTTGCAATACTCATATTCAATAATAATAATAATAAATAAATAACAATAAAGATGATAAATAAAATAAAACGCTTGGTTTTATTAAAAAATATATTAATTGCAATTTCATCATTTCCACTTTAAATTAAAGTTGAAGTTTTACCGGAAATGACAACAAATTAGCAAAATATATGCAGTAAATTGAACGAAACGATCTAAACAATAGTATAAGTTTGGTATGACTATCAAAAGTTGAAGATTAAAAATGTTTTGTTTGAGAATCTATTAAGAGACCAGTTACTTAAAATATTTAATTGAAAATTGTAGCGAGCGGTAATACTGGTGAACGGGCTGGTCGCCAAAAGCAGCTAGTATTAAATAAAATATAAATTCAGCATTAATCTGTATACCTCTTAAATTATTTTATTTCACCATCTTTCAGATACATTACTTTTAATTCTCATATTTCAAAATGTATACAACTCGGTAAAATAGTGTTTAACCTTTCACAGCAGTCCTCGCAATAAGTCGAGAACTACAGATTTCAATTGTTTTGTGAAATGGGCTTACATTCTGTAAATAACAAACAAAACTAGGCCTATTTTCTCACCATAATTTACACCCAGACTTCCGAGCATTTTAGGAATTTTCCAATCTGGGTGGGCTGAGCATTTTATTTTTTGTTCCATTCGATTTATTCAAGTAACACAACTACGGCGAAAATTCCACTTAGAGCAAACGATATCGAACGGGAAAGGAAAATTCAATTACGATTCTTTTCGCATGTGTTGCTGGGTTTGGAACAACCGGCTTATTTTAGTTGAAATCGGCGTTCTTTGTGAGAATCGTCTGAGCGGAGATTACACACGTTAAGTTCGAGACTGATTTTGAGACATATTTTCCGACGCTATGAGATTCTAGTTTAGATCTTCATTTTAAAAAAGCGGCGACAAAATTCGATTTTCTCCATTAAAAAAAATAAAAAAAAATCATAATTCTGATTGAGTTGAAGGAACTGTTGAACTAGTTAAAGAACTTTCTTGCTCTTATGATAATATATTTACTTGAACTAGAAATATCCATTCTTCTGGAATGTAAAATACTAAAATTATTTGGTCACATACGTTAGTAGTTGTTTTATGGATTGCTTATATATGGTTTCAATTTTTTAAAATATCAATAAGAATTCTGATTTTTTTTTATAAGATTGTATTATT
Source organism: Argiope aurantia (assembly GCA_026543865.1). Taxonomy (NCBI): domain Eukaryota; kingdom Metazoa; phylum Arthropoda; class Arachnida; order Araneae; family Araneidae; genus Argiope; species Argiope aurantia. The sequence goes on along the minus strand of JAPMOR010052242.1, from coordinate 3,574,980 downwards.
TTCTTTAGCATTTCTGGTATTTGTTGTTGATTTAAATATCGGTTTCTTAATAAAAAAATTAATAAAACGAAATTTGATATTAGTGCAGTTTAATAAAATTATTCGATTGTTCCTAAAGACTATATATTGAAATTATATTCAATATAATATACATTATATTCCTTTTTTTATATTGGAACCGTAATTAATAAGAAACGGCAATTCATTCTTGTATGAGAATAATCGTCTGACATTTTTAACTCCTTTTGAAACCTGGTTTTCATACTTTTTAAGACTTATTATGCCCATATGAATAAGAACATGATGAATTTTTTTGCTTTTAAATAATTTTTCATATTTGTAAGGAGGAATTTTATAGTCAATTTTTCACTTACCTTCTAAAATTCTGAAATTATATTTAGTTATTGTGTTCCGATTAAATATTCCAATAGCTTTAGACTTCTTAATTATAAACTAATATATTAGCTTTGCTAAAATTAATTTTATAGTGATGGCATCATTTAAAATTTATTTTCTGAAGTATTAATTTTTAGATTCTATTATATTTATAAGCATAAATTACAAAATATGTAAAATATTAAAACACACACGCACGCACGCACGCACGTTTGAAATACGCTTTTATTAATGTGGTTGAAAATGGGAAATAAGAATTTTTATCCAAAAACCAATAATTTTATGAAGAAATGTACAATGAAAACATGAGGAAAATCCGAATGTTTATTAAAATCCGTTGCAATTTAAGTGTAAGTACTAGATAAAGTTAATATTAACTATATAAATTATTCTTATCGGAATCTCAAGATTTCACGATTTTATTTTGACATTCATAATTTTTTATGAAAGTAAAGCTTTGTGAAAGAGAAATGGAAGTAAAAATTTAAGAATATTATAAGAATTAAAATATTCTTAGAATAAGAACTTTATTATCAGGAACTAGAATATCTAATATTCTAGTAGAATATTAAATATTTAATTTATTTGTGAAGTAGAATATTTATTCTTAGAAATTTAGAATTAAATTTTTAAGATTTAAAAAGTTGCTTTTCCTTTTTAGAGTTTTTGTTGTAAAAAATTACTCCGATTTGCAGTCACTTAATTTTATTAAATAGTTTTATTTTGTCTTCCACTGTTTAAAAAAAAAAAAAGAAAAATGATTGTTGGTTTTAAGAAATTCTCTAAATTTTAATCCGACACTTGTTGAGGATCGTCTGGAATAGAAATATTAATAATAATAATAATAAAAACGTAAATAAAATTCCAAATTTATAAAATTATAAATTACTTAAGAAAATAAAAATAAAGCGTTAATTGTACATTAACGCAAAAATGTTTATAGTTATATGTTAAAGACCTAGTGAATACAAGTTATGTATCACGCTAATGATAGCTTATTTGCTTTTGATAGTTCGAATTATATTCATTTTTGATAAATATAATTTTCCTTATTAACAAATATTATACAAGGAAGGGAAATTATTGCAAATAATTATATTTGTTTAATATGAATAAAAATAATTCAATAATGAACAAGAAAAAAAAGCCAATAGCGCACAAGAAGAAAGAATAATTGAATGATTTTTTTTCTTTCTTCTACGAAATGGACGTTTTTTACTTAGCTTGCATCAAACTTCTTTCTACATTATTTATTTCTAATGTCCCTGTTTTTACTACAGTCACGTGGTCACTTGATAACACGTGGCGAAAAAATTATTCAAACTATTTAAAAAAAATTCTTTTAAGTCATTAAAACAGGATTATCAAGTATTTTCTTTTCTTAGAATTCTCATAATAAAAGATGAAATATTTTCGAATTATAGTACCATGTTTAACGCTTCAAATTTATAAAAGTAAGTAATCGAATTATAATAATTTAATTATATAATATAAAGTTTTTAGCGTTCAAATTGTATTCCATGAACCGAATGAAAAACACCAAATCTTCAATATCAAGTTTCCGAAAATTTCATGTATACCAACTATAAACTATTGAAACTGAAGGGAAATTATATTATAATGTTTCTTATTTATAATTATGGATTTGAGTTCTCGATACGCATTCATTGATTAGCTCTACGCATCTATCATGCCTTACAATGCCGACACATCCCGGGATTCTCAGTAAGATGAGCCGCAAGGATGACTCACAAATGCTGCTCTTCATCGCGATCATTTGTTAGGGCCGCCATCACAAATCATCTTCTGATAACGTTACAGGCCGGCATCTGTCATCATTCGAAATGCGCATGGAAGAAAGCTGACAAGGAAATGAATGATCGAGCAATTCCTGCGAGATGGTTAAACAAAAAAATCGGGAGCATGTTTCGGATAGTACATAAATTTTCAGAAGGTACATAATGTATTTTTGTGGCATAATTTTTTTTTTTTTTTTACTTGAGTAAACAAGGACCAAAGTTTTTGCTAGGCATGTATTTTTGGGATATTTATTTCGTGGTGTAGATTTAGTTGAATCAAAATCTGTAAGAATATTTATGACTGTTCCTTTATAATAAATATTGATAACTTTTAACTATTTAATCGCTGTTCCTTGTCATACAGGCATCGAATTATTTCTCAAACTGCGAAATCCGAAAACATTTAAAGGTGCTACATTCGACTCAAAAATGACACATAATCCACAAACCATTCTAATAGTATTCTATGAATTGTTAATTTGATCAGGTAGATGGCACATGCCCCGAAATAAGTAACACTTTATTCGATATTTAAAAAAAATGAAACAAATAATTGAAAAGAAAGAAACGAAAATACAGGGAAACTGCAGTACTAATTCAGGAATGTTTAGAAATACGACCTTGCTAGTTTTTTTGTTTTTTTTTAGCTTCTTAGAAGACGAATAAGAATCTTCAAATTTGTAATATTTTTCATTCTATTTGAAAAACGACGTTTTTAACTTTCCAGGGTACGAAATGTACAAAGGAAAAATATTGTCAAAAAGAAAGAAAAAAATCGAACCGGAGGTTGTGACAATTCTATACATTCCAGACATCCTTCAGTTCCAAAAGATTTTGAGAATGTTTATTTCTCTGTCAGTCTGTCTGAACATAACTCAGCAACGCTTTGAGTTAGACGGATGGAATTCGAAATATGAATTTTACAACAAATTTGTACATTTCTATCAGATTGCGAGAACAGTCCCGAGGGAAAGGGGCAGAAGAATCATAACCACTTGTTATAGTGCTTGTACTTTCATCCTGTTAAGTGAATCAAAATGTATATTGCTTGTTATTCGGGAGAAACTCGCATGGCTGCTACTGAAATTGAAGAATCTGGTGGATATGTCTGGACCGTCCATGGCTCCCTGACTTAAACCCATTGGATTTCTTCCTAAACATGATTGGTGAACTCTCTTTCCCTTCCTTTTCTCAGATATTGGATGAATATAAATTTATAATAATTCCCTTTGTTACCAAAGTAAATGAATTTCAGTCATAATTCTTTATCAAATATAGTTAAACTTATTATGCCCAATCTTTTTACTATTTTTATTACAAATGCTTTCAGATAATTAATGCATTTACAGCAATTTTAATTTAAATAAATTAGAAAAGCAATCGTAAAAAGTACGTATTGCCTATTCTCAGACACTGAAATCGTCCTCGCTTTTGCGCATGCACTAGGAAGGTTGGTTTCACACAAATTAGAGGCGACAAGAAATATGAAGGAGGATATGTTTGTACTTATTTTTACTTTTTATGTTTGCATGTTTATACTTTTTATGTTGACATGTAGCTGTAACAATTGTGGATAAATTACTAACCTGAACATATTTTATGAATAATAAATTACAAAAATATCGAATTAAAATAAAATATTACGGTTCATGATGAAAAACGGGAGGGAGGGGAGGGGGGACTGAAAGAAAATGCATATATCAGAACGAAAATCAAGGCATTACAAAGAATTCCAAAAATGCATTCCTCTCACCGCATATTTCCCCTCTGTAAAGTAGAATTATCCAAAAGAGATTGTCTCGAGTTCCCGAAACGAACAATAGAAGTAAAAGTTTTCGATACACCAAAAAATATGAACGTTACTTCTTAGCGAAATTAAAATTTCTTTTTGTTGTTGTTGTTGATCAAAAGATTGTGCGCTAGATATTTCATAATAATGGATATCATTACCATTTATATTCTGTTCTTATATTTTGACTTATAAAAATCCTGGGTTCCTGAATCTTTAATAATGCCTAACTCTTATCCCAGAAAAACTAAAATGATTGATTTTGTTTATCTTAACTGTGAGTAAGGGAAAATAATAAAAATAAATCGCAGAGATTGAAATAGTTATCAGAGTAGATAGTGGACCCTGAGTTCATTATTAAGCGACGTTGAAGAAACTGAATAAATAATCAATATTTGCTTGGGTTAGCCGTTCTTCTTGTAAATGGATTGTAAGCCCCGAGTGGTTCGGTAATATCGGTTATTGAAGCCGTAAGTTCCTGGAAGTGGATACAGTATTTATGAAAACATTGGACAGAATGCAAGCTTTTTTATTTTTATTTTAGTTGGATGTTGCCTTTTGTAATATAAAAATATTGATTTCGACTTCAATATTAATAAAAATTTTGGGAATATTATTTGAATTTCAGTGGAAATTGCTATAACTTTTTTGTGAAATAGCTTAGTTTTTATATTAATTTTGTTAAAGTTCGCGAATTCATTCAACATTATAGCGCTGAATTTTATATAAATGAATTTGACATTTTCACGAAGTAGTTTGTAGATAAAATGCTAAGAGTTTAGGCTATTAAAAATATATAACATGATATGAGTGTTTTCTACTATATAAATATGTGAAGAAAGGGGGGTGTTTCCTTTCCCATAAACTGGGTCCAAATTTTGATGCAGATTTTTAATATTGATGTCAGAATTAGAATTATATACTAAATTTCATTAGGTAGATTTGATAAAAAAAAAGTCCAATTTGAATAATACCAGATTTTTATCTATTCTGATAAAGATATCTGTTAAAATTTGAATGCAAAATCCCACCCGTCTAGCTGTTTGCATTTTTGAATTCTGCTCACATAGACACGAAAGAACGAACAGACAGACTTCTCATTGATGGATTTCGTTCAAAATTGTTTGGAAATCAGTAAATTCAGTGCCTGAAATTATCTTCATTTTCGAGTTATTCCATTTACTTATTGACGTTGCAATTCAACAACCACAGGTAGTCATCTACTCGAATGTTTCTTCTATATTCTGTAATAAAGGTACTACCACTCTCTCACATAAAATTATGATTGCTCAGCAAAACTATGAACAACGCGAGTGTCCAAATTTTTCTTTTCATTCACGAGAGTTTTATACTTTGCTGTAATGCAAAGAAAACCGGTACTTTATTATTAACTGCATGGTATTGGCGTTATGGAAATTCGGTTCTTAGTGTGATTTTAGCGTATGATATTTGGTGATTAATTGCTGACATACGGCTAATGCACAATATGCAGTAAAATCAGATATATATTTTGGTCGCCGTTTTTTTTCCGATCGATTAAAATCGCAATTCGATTCAAAATTACAATTTTATTCATAAATCATATACAGAACTTCATTCATTTAAGTGGTTGCGTATTGAGTTATCACGTAAAAGACATGAGAATGTACAAACTGAAAATCAATCAACCTTTGGACTTGGACTTGGTTCAAAATTTAAAAAAAGAATTCACTGTATCAAATTCCATCTATCTAGTTCTTTTGTTTTATAATGATCTCTTTAACCTGTACTCTGATAGCCAGGTATACTTCCTCTTAATCCATATCGTTCAAAATTTGATAAAAATCTACAATTCTGATTTGAATATCTAATACTAAATTTTGACCACCTAGCACAAATAATTTTTCAATTTTTTTGTTGACAGACAGAATGATAGAAAAAAAAGTAACGCCAAAAATATGTTTTTAGGATTCAGAGAAATTTGAAACGTGGAGATTCGTCATTAATTTCAAGTTCGAAAGTATATAAATTAAAAAAAATTTCATGATATTCTTTGTTAAATACGATTTTCTTGTTTCTTTTGATAATGAATTAACCCTTTGCACTCGGATGGGGACTCTTACTCATCATTCAAAGCGGTGCATCATTTTGAAGTTTTATTCATTTATTTTCATTGGTATAAAAACGCTTATAGAATGGTAAAAATATACAAATTAATTTTCCGAAGAAATTCGACTTAAAGCATTTATGTATATTTATTTTTCAGAGCGATAAACAAATCTTTGTATTAGGTGAAAAATTATAAATCGAATTACTTTTCCGAGTGTCAAGGGTTAAAAGGTAGTATGAGTAATATATATAATATGAAGTACAAGTTCATATTCGTAAATTGTATAGCAGCAAATATGAAGTATTTTTTGCTTGAATTTAGCTAATGAAATTTTCAACTCCAAATAAGCTTACGAAGTTACGAGTATATCGAATTTCTGCGGATGCCACTGGAAGAAAATTCTTAAAATAGATACATGGCGGACCGGTATATATACTATAGACTTCAGATGGTTTAAACATCCTACTTTATGTGGATTTCTCCCGAATTTTGATTGTCTATCCCGGAGGGAAAAGCATATCCCGATTCAACCAGAATTTGAATCATATAGCTAAATTACTCTGAACTTCTTACTTTTTTTTTGTGGGGGGGGGGGGGGGGGGCGATTGGTGACACTGGTACCGAATATCGTATTTACGTGCATGGAAACGTACAGACCGATCGGCGGTGAAAGGGTTGACAGATTTATCTTCCAATTTGATATGAATCTACATTTTAGATAATAAACCTACATACTTAATCAACATACATAGTTAAGCCATAGATAATAATCTGTGTACAAACTGTTCCATCTAGCTCTTTTCGTTTGTAATTATATTCTGAATGGAATTCGTTTTTTGGTCGAAATTTGCAAATTAAGTATGAAAACCATATACCAAATTTCATCCATGAAGCTGCAAGCGATTTTCAGTTATCGTGTTCACAAAAAGACAAGATTTCTAAAATGTGTTTATCGGCTTCTAGGGGGTCTGAAATTAAAAGATTCGTCAAAATCTAGAATTCGATGTTTTTGATGACCCCGATACTTTCTTTCTATTTGTATATTTCGTAATGAGAAAATAAGTCTTTTATTTCTCTAAACCTGATCTACCCTCCAAGTACGTCAGGTGATATTTGAACACAAACTCACACGATATCGTATCAAAAGTTGGTATTGAAATCCCTTAAAATAGCATCATCATTAAGCATCATTTTTCTTCCTGAGTTAGTCTTATTATTTTGAAAAATAATGTTCAGTATTCTATTTTCTGGTTTTATCTAATGCTATCAATTTTCATCTGACGACGCTATTATTATACCAGTGCATTCGTTTAAGCAAATGATTTGTGTTAATTTTTAGTTAATTTTTTTTTTATTTAAATCACTAGTTTATTTTTCTAAAACCTCTTGCTTTAGTAGAAATTTTTTAAAAAAATTATTTAATCGCATATTCTTTCTGTCATTTTGTAGAAATTTGTAATAAATTGTATCTAATTTTTCAAGCTTCACATAAAATTTGTCAATGAAACGATTTCTATCGAAATGATATACTTTTATCCCTTAAATTTTACATGGAAGTTTTTTTAATGAAAAAAAAATTGGTGAAAAAACCATTTTAATATTTTTTTTTGTTTGTATGAGGGGAAAATTCATCAGTTTCCTCGTATCTGAATTCAGATTCAAGCGATACCCGACACTCGATGTTTCTGTCATCGAAATCAGTCTCAAGAATTTTGTGTTTTTCATGTGTCGTTAGTTGACCAGTTGCCGTGCATCTCCCGTACGTCAACAAGATTGTGTGATTGCCGTCCAGCTGTGTTGACTCAGATGCCACCTGTCTAAGAAAAAGACAACGGAAGCAAAATCTATCTTCTTGGTTTCTTCTATTCCAGGAACAGAAATATAAAGACCGAAACGATTTGAAAATATAATAAAATATTATATTTACTTTTTTTTTTTCATTTTTAAGAAATCTAATGTTAATTTTAAAAATCGGACAACACCCATTATAAATTTTTATTAAATTCATTATCAGGTGGCGCCATAAGTACTGTATTAATTAAAATAATTTTAGTGATGCCTTTATTTTTTTAATTTATTGATAGTTAATTCTTAAATTATTAAACAGCATATGCAATTGCTCAAAATGCCGAATTTCACATATCGGAGAATTTGGTGATAAGGCTGGAAGGGCTCCAAAATCGAAACCCAATTCTAAGAACTGTCGTGTAAGTTGGTTTGGTGATGTTGAATCCATCGGAGACAAAGGTCTTTCTTTGGGTATAAAAACATGGAGAAATGCCAGCTCAAATGACATCCTCGTCATCTGACCACGATTGTTTTCGAAACTGGACTTAAATATATATAATTTAGCTAGGGCATCAGGGAGCAAGTGAAAAAATCGATTTCAAAATTCCATCTTTGTAGCATAAAGAAGACAAATTAAAGTATTTATAAATATCTAATTTATAGATAATTTGATTATAAATATCCTGGCTCAGGAAGGGTCCAGATTAATAGGTTCTTCAAAGGATCTTGTTTGAGATTATATAATACAGCAAGAAGCGTAATTTGTCATCTGTTATGCTGTCTTTAAAATCCAAAATACACTTGTTAATGTTACTACTAAAAAGTGATAATGTTGTGTCCGCATTACCACAAGAAAGGGGAGGCAGTAGCTTCTGAGGGTAAAAATCCCTGAGAACCCGAGGACAGAAGTCTGACTTCTAGATCATATGAAGATGTGACACTCACACACTCGCTTGTACGACCCCTTTTTACAGGGGGCTCTTTTACACACCTCACAGATAGAACACAGGGGAAGAACAAGCATGACCGAACCAGAACTCGAACCCGGGACGCCCAAATCACGGGGAAGATGCGGTATCTCTAAACCAGGACGCCGGCTACTAACAAGTGTATTTTGAATTTTAAAAATCCGCCTATTATTTTCACTGCATGAGAAATATGAATTAAATTATGGATATTCAAATGATAACCTCTCGCTTAATTACTATCTTCTAAGACAGTGGAAGTAAATAACAGCAATTATTTTTCTGAATTAATTGGTGTGCTTTCATTTAATGCAATCTTATTTATTTGCGTATGCTTACATTTTCGAGAAAAACAAGCGTAAAACAATCTGAAAATGAATTATTAATACGGAAGACTTCAATATCAACTATTTTTCCGTAATAAAAAGCATCCATAAAATACTGAAACATATGCATACAAAAGAAAAATTAAAAAGAAAGACAAACATACTTCCATTTCCTCAAAAAAGTTTTTACTTTGTGTTACCGCATGTCAGCAGTTAATCACTAAAATAAAAAGCTCCAAAAAATATATTTATTGGAGCCAATGACTCATTGCCAATTGCATTCAGGTAATACATAAAGTGTAGTAACACTAAAGTCTTACCATTTAATTAGTAAATCCTCACTTTATCTTGCACAACCACTTACTGAATAATCTCATTATCATGCCTTTATTCTGTTCATCTGTTATGCCCGGAGGTTAAGAACCTTGTATTCAAGCACTCCGTGACACTTCCCACAAATCTTTAAACAATCTTTTTCATATTTGACATAATGTAGGGATTTTTCAATGGTAGTGCATCGTTAAATGGTATGGAGGATATTAATGGTTAGGGATGAAAAATATATGCATATAATTAAAAACATATATAGCACGTACTCATAGGATCACCGATGTAAAATGACGAAGATGGCAATATGGATGTATAGACATCATACAATATGTATCAGATTCATATAATATCTCCAAATCTTAAACGAATATGATCGAGGAGCTAATTAATTGAATCTCAAAACTGATACTGAGCACCTGATACTCTTATTCTGTATCAATTTTGTGTGCCTGATACTTATACATATTTAACCTTATCCGAAATGTCTGATCGTCTTACTATACCAATTATAAAAATTCCTTTCGACAAGCTGAATGCCTTTACATCTCAGCTACTATCTGGTGGCATAAATTGTTGAATTTGAAGCTGTCAAAATTAGGGTTTGAAAAATTAGGACAGTTATCGTAAAACTTAAAATACAAAAGTTGTTCTCTTAACGAGGCGCTAATTTGGCTGATTGGATTTATTTTTCTATCTTCAATATTAAGAAAGTTTTACCAAAATGAAAATTTCAACCACTCACCATTTCCACCCCCTTTGAGCTAGATGGGTCATTTAGGAACTCATCCCAGATTTTCACATTTCTAACAAATATATAATATGTGGTGCCATCATGACAGCGCGCCAAAACCAGCGCCTCTAGCGGCAAAAGTACTGTAGCTGCCAGTTCAGAGTAGGCCGCGGTGAAAGACGTTTGCAACGGAAGACGTTCGTTGCATAACTAGAAAGAAGACGTGTTTTGACGATGCCACTGTAGACGATAGCCGTAACGTTCTATAACTCGAAAGAAGACGACGTGTCTTAATTAACTTTGTTTACTTCAGTGTTTGTATTGTTCCTGTTCCGTCCATCATCTATTAATCTTGTAACTAAATTCAGAATATAGTCATTTTATCATCAGTTGGCCATCTCATCCTTTATGTGTTAAAACGCCCACAAACAACGTACATATATAATAATTAATTTCCAAAGTTTTATCTTAATTCAGCCCATATTAACTTCATTCTAAAATGTTCTCTTATTTTCTCATCCAATTCCACCTTTTCCATTTAATTAATGCAACAGTAGATCTATAAAATTGCCGAGATCGACAAGTTTCCACACTCAGAGTGAAGGGATAAAAATTTGTTTATCCAATGCATTCCTTTAAAAAAAAATCCCTTTATAATTTCCTCATCTAAATCGGCACGTGTAAAGAAATCCCTATCAAAATCTCGCAGTATATAATCACGGAGATAAATTTTTCATTAGATTTTTTTTCTCTTTTCACTCTTGTGTCGTTCTGTGTTGATGTTCTCGTCGCTTCTGCTTGTACATAAATTATGCCTCCCGGGATGGAATAAAAGCTAAAAATTTGAATGTGGCTTCTCTCTTCTCGGCCACGACTCTACTCCAAAAATTATATATTTACGTATATAAACTTTTGAACGAAGGGTGGTTTTGTGTTCTAGGGACCATGATAGGTGAAGATCAGTCTTGTGATGTGGACCATTGCAATAGGTAGTCTTCCTATACGAATCTACCTAAAAATCGTTATCTTGATTTAAAACAGTTTATTGCAATTATTGATTTTTTATGGGTAAAAAATTTCTTTTTGCAAAATTTTATCGTATTAAGAGGAAGTAGTTGAACTGGCATAATATAATATATTGAGATACACGATCTTTAACACAACTTCCGGATACGTGACAGACAAATCTTCACTGCAAACCGTGCAGCAACGAAGCACTTACAAATCGTTCTTGTTCACAGTCTTAAATTAACTCAGTCAAATTGCCATCATCAACCGCACAGGACGAAGCTGCGGTTTTGGCGACTTTCCTGTTAAAAATCGCATCCGCCCCGCCATTCCTAACTCAATGTTCTGCTGAAATAAATCCCCTCTCGGCAGTCCACCTATTTACTTCAATTAAAGTCGACGTCTTAATCTCTCGCCAAATGACAACGGGGAACACAAAAGTAATTAGTATTAACGCTTCCGGATCAGCAAGAAGGTGCGCTGGCGAGTAAAAGGTCAGGAGCCACTGGTCATATATTATTATTATACTCCCTCTTTTGTCAGTGAGTAACGAAATTTGGACGAGCTGCCGGCATGTTATGTTCTTTTTCGCGCAACCATTCGGATATTCCCAGGGGTTGTTCGCATTTTCACTTTCCTGCTAGGTGAAAATAGGAAATGGCAGTTGTTTTGGCGGGAAAAAAATAAGACCGGGAAACGTGTAATTAAAGGCAAAAGATTGGTGTTTGATGAAATTGAGTGGGTTGTCGCTGTAGGGGGGCTTCGGCTAAGAATTAGAATGGGAGCACATTAATCAAGCGCTGGATTCTTGAAGTGAAGTTTCTAACAAGAGCTTAATTTTTGGTCTTATTAACAGGAAGATCAATCTTTATGACACTGGCATCGCCTTAAGAAATTAGCTTGATGACTTAAAGGTACTAAATTAAAATCCTTAAACAGCTTGCTCAGTAAGTGTTCCTTGAACTGGTTTTTGTCTTTTTTATTTAATCTTTGAATATAAACGTGTTGAAATTCAATTTGACTTTGATTTTTATATACATTAATGTAGTACAAAAATTAGTGTAGTATTAAAAAAAAAAGACTCGATTCCGAAATTGTAATGAATTTTCATATTTTAATTCGCTGTAATTCGAGAAAGAAGCGTCTTTTAAACTATGTATATTTGTGACTATGAAAACTCAAAAACGGACTGACCAAGACGAATGAAATTTGGTGTTTGGTATGATGAGCAGAATTGTAGCTATTGAGTTATATTCATTTCGAAATTGATTGTGAATGTCCTTATGTGAACGCGTTAACTCAAATAATGCAACGGCATGTGGAATTTTATATTAGTACAAATATTATAAATCTAAATAAATTTTTAGACTTAATCGGCTGAGGGGGAAAAAAGATACAACGGAGCTAAGCCCAAAATCAGTTAAATTGTGGAAGGTAATGCAGAAATTGAAGGGTAGAAAAATACAATTGCTGTGTTCAAGTACAATATAAGCTTCACCATGGTTTCTATTTCTATTAAATAATAGACAAATATGCCTTTTTCTTATTTAATCGATATTGTTTACCACACTTACTTCTCCTTGTTTCCTATTTCTTATGTTAATTCTAGACGAATATGATTAAATATATATACTTTCATCTCCTAAATTTTTACACATAAAGCATTTAAGTACCAAAAAAAACCAATATAAAGTTATTTATTCCTCTGTCGTTATTATATTGTCATGAACCTCATTGAATGCATTTTGCCTTATTGAACTAAATTCTGACTTAAAGCAAGTTTTTGTCATAGCCATCATGGATTTCGAGAGCATGCTTCTATGACAAATGAGTGGAGTTGAATGCTTCGATTTAAGTTTTTGATTGATTGAAAAGAATATACGAATGCGTTTAAAAAGTGCCTGATCTTATCTTTTTACGGAAGAATGAATATGTATTGAACTTGTTTATTTAGTGTTTCTTTTTCGAAATCACTTTTCTTTGCCATTATAAATTCTTGCCATTTTTTTATACAAAGATATTGTCACGAAGATATTTTAGTGTGAAACGCAATGACACACACAAGAAGTAGAGCTAACTCAATTTATTAACTGAACTCTGAACTGAGAACACAGTGACTGACAAATCCTCTGCATTTATACTAGCAGGGAAAGTTCCAGAATACTTTTCTGGAGACAGTAAGAAAGGTCCAGAACACTTGTCTGGTAAACTAAAGAAATGTCCAGTATCTTCTGGAACATGAAAAAAAGGAAAACATAAAACCAAGGAACTAAATATTTACATATACTATTAATCGCTTTGTCTCTAGCGGGACTCGAACCCAGGTCTCTTGACCATGAGACCAGTGCCATAACCATTCGGCCATGGAGAGTCGACATCTGACTTTTTCAAATCGGCAATATTAAATTAAATCGC
>JAPMOR010052242.1:3459146-3552250 GCA_026543865.1 Argiope aurantia | reverse complement strand
TTACCAAAACGATCGTCCGGGTAGAAGAGTTGTTAACTGGCTTATATGCTATTCACTACAGATGGTAGAAGAGGCTAGAGACGCTTGTGGCTGACTGAATAATAGTTATCAACAGGTAATTGCGTCTCTATCTACATCCTTTTATTCATTTCGCAAATTTTATGTCGGACTTGCACAATTTCCATTTTTTTTTTTTTTAATTTTTGAAAATTTTCTTACTATTTATGTTTTTTCCTTTTTGAAAAGACTCACACTTTTGCATGTCATTAATTGATTCGCCAGTTGATCCCAGAGTTATGTGTACCACGTGTTCGAAACCTCTACCTTAAAGTAATCAGATATCCTGGTTAAATCAAAGAGAGTTTTCATTTTTTAACTCATTATACCGGATTGCCAAAGTCTTTTGCATTTCTATTCAATGTCTTGGATTTTCCCTCCTTGTGCAAAGCAATAAAAAGTTCGTATTTTAAGAAAAGAAAAGGAAAGAAAAAAAAAAACTACATTGAATCATTATGAAAGACAGCTTTCTAAGGATTTAATGAATACTAATACTTCATTTAATTCACAGAATTTTTTTTTCTGTTCCAACATTCTGGGTTTCTTTACAATTATTGTAATTTATAAATCGAATTATTTGTGGCATTACTTTATATCTCTCAAGTTTGGAAAAAAAGGGCAAATATATTTATGCATGAAGAAATATTTTAAATTTCCTGTCTGCCGTATTATAGTGTAATGGAATGTATTTTTCAATCCATTCTTCTTAAATATGATAAAATTTATTATAAATAGACTGCATGCCTTATTAATAATAAATGCATTACTTTGTTGAAATGTAATCGAGTTCCGAATTATAATAAGCTAGTATAAAGCATTCGTTCGATATAAAATACTTTGAATACTGATGACCTTTTGTTTTTGTTTAGATCTTCGCAATCTTTTTTGAAAATCTACTCGCATCATTAACTGAATTATACTATTTATTGATTAAATAATAATTTAAATCAGTAACTGATTCTTATGAGGTGGATCAATATTGAGTGAAGATTTTTGAATATCAGTTGAAATGATGTCTCGTTTATTTTTATGGTTGTAAGGTTGTTTTGAAATATTTGCGTACATTCCTTTAATATAATTTCATTACTTTAAAAAAATCATATGTAATTACAGTATTGTAGAGGGACGAGACTCTTTATTATGTGTTATGCCATGGATGAAAGAATGAGTTCAGCTTCAGGAACTACTTTTTATTAGCGGGTTAAGTTCCACGGCACAAACATTTAACACAAGCATATTGAGGAACAAGGCATAGAACAAATGCACACGGCAAGCAAGGACAACACAAGAGACAAGAATGAGGAATCATGGGAAAACATGGCTCTTGATAGGTGGCTCTAGTAGCGCCACCTATGAAGAAAGGAGAAGGCAGTAATTGTAACCGCTACAGTATTAATTTATTATTACATAACCGATTCGTTTTTTATTTCACTGTAAGTTCAATTCAACCTATTTTCAATTTAAGTATAGCTGAGTTGTTTCGTCCAACAAATGTGGGAAACATTCACTAGTCCATGGCATCAAAAGTGATGAAATACAGTGCTTGGATATTCAACTAGTTGTATAGGAATGCAGCGGCAGTTAATTGACCACTCCATGTAATGTAATGGAATGGCAGGCGGTACTCAAGAAGGGTTCTCCGGGGGACAGTTTTTGAGAGCACTACCCTCTTGGGGGAGATAAAGAGCATTTTATTAACAGATTGCTCCCTAATGACTGCGACGGGCCGCGGCCTGCTTCTTGAATTCGCCAACCAACTGCTGCGATGAAAGATTGATGGCGAACGGCTTGATTGTGCCAAATCTGTTAAAAGCCCCGCTCTTCTGTTATGCGCAGATTGAATTCCGATAGCAGGATTGTATAGTGGTATTAAGCCTATGTAGTTAGTGTGAGTGGGATATTCAACAGTAAGGTTTTAGGTACTAGCTTGCGATAAAGTTCGATTTGGTAAACTCTTCATCAGTTGACACTCAATTTCTCAGAACCCTAGAATGAAAAGACAAACAAAATGAAAATTCTCATTGCAGAAGTTAACAATTAAAAAAAATAAGACAATATAAGATAGCAAATTTGAAAGGAGTAGCATTCATGCTATTTTGAATTGCAATGAAAATGAATGTTTTTGTACTCACATTAATGAATATGTTAATTGTCAAAGCCAATACAAATGCGCCTTTTTATGTTTATATAGGAAATCTTGCATTTATGACTGAAATTTTATTTTTACCATTTTGATTTCGATTTGTTAGCTGAAAACAATGAAACCAGCCATTTAGATTGGTTGATTTATTATTTTTTAATCTTTACTTTTTTTTTAAAGTGTATTGGCAGCTCACGTTTCCGAATTTTCATTTATATTCATTTGGATGAATCTTTTTCGACAAAGTTGTTGGTCAGTTTTGTTTTGTTCGATATCGGTTACATGGATTAACAAATTTAGCTAAATGGCGATCTTACTGGAAGGGATGATTTCTTTTGGAAGGTTTTCAACAATTTTTTCTCAGTTGTTTAAAAAATAATTATGAAATAATTCTCATTAAAAACAGAAAATTTAATTTTGAAAAATGCCTATTTATGTTGTTTAATTTCCTGATAGTTTGTGGTTAATAGTTTCTTTCTCATATTCATTAAAAATGCACTTAAAATGGAATAATGTTAGACTATTTGAAGATTAAAACTTTCCGAAAGTCATGTCATTAATTAGTTTATTAATTTTGTTAATTGAAAAAGGTCTTCCGAATGCGCGAAATGTTTAATTTTAGTTTAATATCATATCTTTTAATGTTGTTAATTAAGAAACAAAATAATTTACCATTTTGATCCTCAAACGATACATTTTAGTTATAAAGGACTCCGAAATATCGCGCTTTGTTTCTTAAAATAATTGAAACAAATCAAATAATTGCCTTTTACAGAGAGCTTCGTTTTGAGTCTTTCGTTTTAGTACTTCTCAGCTCTTTTCCAATATTGTTAATATCATAGTATCAATGAATTTATCTGATTGACAGTTTCTTATTAGATCTCTGTTCTCCAGTCTGTCATAAGATTTTCTTCTTTGTTTTTAAAAAAAGTTTTTGTTTTAGTATTTAAGTTTCATGTTTTAGCTCTATGTTTAGTATTTAGTTTTAGTACGATTTAGACTTCAGTATACTTGAAAACAGAGCTACTGTGGCTGATTCGATTTACCTTAACATTCATTAGTTTTAACAGTTTGGATATGATTCAGAATTAAGATTTAATTCGATCAAAGATAAGGGTTTCAGACTCGAGACCTAATTAAATTGAAGAAACGCCGTTTAAGTGGGTCTGGTGCACATTGAAACCATCGGGGCCAAACGCTTCCTGCTGGCGTGGTGTAGCAATTTGGAGAGGGGGCTGTCGGCTGAGGTGTCGTCCTCGCCAACCTCGAAATTACGAGGCCCATTCCAAAATAGCCATAATGTTGCTTTAAATAATATAACTGAAATCTGTGAAAAATAAACATTATCATCTTTCTCTCCTGGATTGATGAAATGCACCACTTATTTGAAAAGAACAGACTGGTCGGGAAATTAAAAATAAAAGCAAATAAAAAAAATATTTTGAACGGGAACAAAGCACCGAAATACAATTATCTAGCTCTATTTTACCAATCATTGCAGTGGAAAATGTAAATGTTAATTTAATTGACTCGGATCTTTCAAGAAAGTGTTGAAGTCACTTGAGATTATATTTCAAAAGTTTTAGAAGGCGACAAAGAGCTTTAAGTATATAGATATATTCACTGGTGTGTATTAATAACCAGTAAACGAAATCATTCGTAATAGACTTAATAATAAATAACAAAAATTAATAAGAAATGCTTAAGTTTCCTTTTAGATGCGTGAAATGTAAAGCCCAATATTTATTAGAAATTCACGCATCAATTGTAAATGCACCCGCGATCACTAAGAAAACGTTTTTAAAATGATAATAAAAAGCCTCACGCGAATCTTAAATATTGACTTATCACTAAAAAGTAATCAAATAACGTTTCGCAGCCCCCGTGCTTAGAATCAATAATACTGAGCTCCATCAAAACGACTTTTGAAGATATTAAAATAAAAACTCGGCGAGTTCAGAAAAGCATGGCGAAATTAATTTCGTTGAACTGTTCAAACCAAATCCAATAA
Organism: Argiope aurantia; assembly: GCA_026543865.1. Lineage (NCBI taxonomy): Eukaryota > Metazoa > Arthropoda > Arachnida > Araneae > Araneidae > Argiope > Argiope aurantia. The sequence continues at coordinate 3,548,042 of JAPMOR010052242.1, read as the reverse complement.
CTCTTGATGTCATTACCGCGTAATTCGCTTAAGAAAACTCCCTTTGAAAACAAGCAAAGCAAATCAAATTAATTTTATTTTCCAAAGCCTCCCGCTTCCTTTTAAACAACGATAATAATAATAAGAAAACGCGACTAACTTCAAGAGTGTTTTTTAAAATCTCCATTGATTTTCCGCGGCGATTTATCCTCAACGTCGTCTTAGCACTAAAACTGAGTCAGCGTGTTTAATATCTGTCCCGGAGAAAGAAAAAAAATCGTCGAGTAGGCCCCTCTCTGTAGGATGGGGGTTGTGAGCGCAAATACAAGATTACCCAGAGTGATAAAAGCGGCGGGGGAGGAGGCTATCAGACGGAAACTATGTCTTTTTGGAAGAGGAGGGGTGGGCATGGTGGTTGTTGCTTCGCATTGTCATCACTTTGCGCTTGAAGACATTTCACGAATGCCTGTGACTAAGCTTCCAACGAGTCATGTAGGGATCAGAAATATGTTTGCGGACATTGTATTTTGAACATAATGCGAATGATAATTTTGTGAGTTTGCTTGAGTCGGTTTCCCCTCAAGAAGTAACAAGCATATACCTATTTCTAGAGGTTTATATATTTATTGTATCAATAATATAAAACGGAAAAGTCGGGAGCTTTGTTTAGCACAAGAATTCACACGGAAATGGTCACAAAGCTAGCGAAAGTGCTCTTCTGAGAACCTTCGCACATATTCTTTGATTAAGGTGTTAATCTCCTCGCTTTTCCCATTAAACATTCTTTGGCCAAAACCGTAAATACTATGAATGCTCCGATACTTATTTACAGACTTCTGCTCATGAGTTGTATGTTTCGAAATATTGTAAAGAAGGTTGATATTAACGTATTATTAATCCCATGCCATTGATGAGCAATTAGTACAGCCAGCGGGAATGGTCTCGCAAGACTTTTTCGCATGCTCTTCAACTGTCATGACTTAGAATGCCTTACATGGCATTGGCGTGCAATAGTTACAGAATAATAATTTTTGGCGTGAATTTTAGTATTTATACTGAATCTATCAGGCGATCTTTGGTGAGTTTTTGGCGATTATCGGTAGTTTTATTATTGAAATACCTGCATAGGAAATGAAAAATAAACAACAAATGCTATTTTTTTTTATTATTATTTTGGTTTACAGAGGATGTGAAACGGTGAATTTCTATCATTTTTTTTTTGTAAATTAATTACGATTTTAAAAAAACAAAGGAAAAATGAATTTGTGTAAGGTTGGATGCAATTATGAAAGATTTCAGACTGTAATGGAAATAAGTCGTATAATAGATGATTCAAACTTGAATAAGCAATTATTCGCAGATTATTCGAAATGTTATGATCAATTTTGGAACCGGGGAAGTGGTCTCCCCAGAACTTTCAAGCGCACTCTCTAATAAAGGTGTTATCCCAGAGAGCGTCTTGCATGGAACTGGCGAATAACAGTGACGCAATATTAACCTTTGGCGCGAATTTAGAGTTTTTTCTGAATCTCTTGTTATCTTTGGCGAGTTATTTGGCGATTAATCCCTGGCATACCTTAATAGTATCCAAAAATTGGATTTGCCTTTTAGACACGTTTTTCTGGTTCGATTAAAACAAAAATTTGACACAGGACTGCACGTACAGTCGCAAAATTCCATGCCAAATTTGATAATATTAAGTCATTGTGCTTTTGAATTATCGTGTTTACACGTTTCTGAAATGTTTCATGTTCGCGTTTACATGACCGACAGGCGGTCAAACGCGCAGTTGGATTTGGCTCAGATTTGACAGATGTCTACACTATAGATATTAAATTTGTGTATTGAATTTATCTATCTCGTTGTCTTCATTTTGTCTTCTAGCTGTCTTCTTTTTAAATTATATTCGAACAGCCGGACAGACAGACTTCTATCAAATTTCGAGCAAATTTTGCTCAGAGGAAATCTACAATTTGGTATAAAGTAAAGACAGTATAAAAATTTTAACACGTTCAACTCGAAGCATTTTAGAGTTACCCTTGTCACAGACATTTTCCAAAAATGTGTTTTTCGAACTCAGGGAAGTATTAAACGTGGAGATTCTCACAGTCTTGATTTCGAATTTTTTGAAGATTACTATACTTCCTCTGTCATACGTATACGAGAAAGTAATATATATATATATATATATATATATATATATATATATATATATATAATATTCGGTGCTATCTTGGGATATTTTTTGGCGGTTAATCCAAATATGCATTAGATATCTTCCCTTCCCCCCTCTAATGTATTAAAATACAAATGTGACACATAACTACAATTGTGTCACATTTGGATTTATTTTTATTTGGATTTTATTTTTTAATTTCTTAACGAGAAACACGATCACGATTCCAAATCATGAGATCACTAACCAAATTTCATTTATTTAAATCGCAGTTTTTTTTAATTTACATACGTGATCACACATTTTTAATTTACATGCGAGCAAAAACTGACACATTCCAATTGATTTATAATTAAAAATCTTAGTTAAAATTTTGAAAAATGTTTAGCGAACTTCTATTCAAAAATTTATTTCGTGACTGATTTGGTAGCATTAGGTCAGTCACTGAATCTATCATGTTGAATGATTCGAACGATTGGTGGGTTGAAAACTTGGATGACACATTTTCATTTTTTTTTCTTCTAATAGTTGTTATTCAATACAGTGAAGAAAACCTCGGCTTGAGAAATCTCATGCAGATTTTACTAATTATTTTAAATACTTTTTTTTTATTTTCTCATTAATTAATGCTTTCTTCCTTTTGAACGAAAAAATTAAATGGTGGAAATAGCACACACGAGATCCAATTTAATTCTGTTAAACTAGATTTAAAATTTATAATTCTTTCAAAGAAATATTCAAATAACAAAAGAGAGAAAGTAGTTCTTCCTCCTTTTTTTAAAAAAAGAAATTGATTCATTTGGGAAGGGGGGGGGGGGCGAAGTCTTCCGCTTCTTTTGTCAGAATTTCACCTAAGTGGCATTCATCGAGAAAGAATGAATGAAAAGCTGCACTCAAAGAATCTACGTGCAGCTTGGAAAAGATTAAATGGCTTTGGATTTTCAGATTCATTCATGCATGACATAATTTAACAGGAATGTGTAGATTCATGGAATCTGCAAATACCACCAATTTCTTGAAGAACCATTTGCGACATGGGGGTCCTCGGAATTTCAGCTTGGAAGATAAGAAGTCTCTACATTATTCATTCATTCAGTGTGTGTGTGTGTGTGTTAAATATTTTATTTGAATTGATTTATTTATTTCTTTAATTGTTATAAAAAGAGGAAGTGCTGTAAACTAAGAAAAAAGCTACCTTGTGATTTGATTAATCTGTATGTTTATACCTTTCTAAAGCCGAAAAAAACCCCTTTTTTTACGTTTGTTTGTTTTTTGTATTTTTTAACAAAATTATTGAAAAATAGAACATGTAAATTGAATAAAATTACGTACGTAGGGTTTGTATATGGCTATTTTGAACCAAATCAAAGGATTGACGTCTTTTAATAAATACTCCATCAAACCCTTATGAAATTCAATCTTGTCATTTCAATAGACATCCGACAGGGAGTCAGTCCTTTGACGCAAGTAAAAACTTGACTATTTGTCTATTTTAATTTCAGTTAAGGCTGTAATTCAAAAATGCAAAGAGGTTCTTTAATAACATTTAGCATTTAGACTTAAATTCTGAAACTAAACTTTTCCTACATTTCAAAGCCAGTTTATCAATGAAAAACAATCTAAAAAAAATAGTGTATTCTCTTCGCTGTTTATTAAGGAGCTTCTTTTTATGTACAGCCAACTACCCCTCTATCACTAAACGAAACAGTATCAACAGGATTTGTTGTAGCCAACTGTTGTCTCCAGCATTCATTACACGTCCATAACATAGCCGATTCACTGAACTTTCATCCTCTTCGAGGCGGTTGGCGCCGAGTTACAAACTGGTCAATCTCTGTTCGCCCTTTACTAAAGAGATAAATGCAAGACGAATAGTATTTGTATAAGAAAAAGTTAACTGGAAAACGTTGCAGCTTGTTGTATAAGATATCTTTCACTTTGATTTACTATAATAAATACATTAATGACAAGAAAATTAATTTTATTACCATTTCACTTGCAGATACCGATATCTATCTTGTGATGAACTTTTCTAATTTTGAACTATAAGCATGGCATCTGTTCAAAATTGCCTTGTCATTTGAAAGACATTAGACGGAATTAATGTACACCAGATCTCGAATCTACAACTATCCAATCTCTAATCCGAGCTTTTGCTATAAGGCATAAAGTTAAAGTTTTGATGGAAAATACTGTATAGCTCACAGGCAGAAGGCTTCAGGTCCGATTCTGCTGTTTGTAACTCATATATTCTTTTCATCAGAACATCAGGAAACTGAAAGTTAATATTTTCATTGTATTAATTGAAAATTTTATTACTTATCTTAAATTACTCTAACAACCTCACTTGATTAGCTCAAAAGAACCCAGTGGTTTTTATTTCTCTTGCTCAGTAGGCATGGTAATGCTGCAGGAACACTAAATTTAGACTATCGCCGGTTAATTCGAAATAATGCTTTCCTTTCCTGCTGATAAAAACCATGTTTGTTTCTTATGAGTATCTTGCTTACATGCGGAATACCCAACATTCAATTATCTCATCAAACGGGCCGCGTTAACACGCCCCTCCCAGCTCCTGTCCGCCCCTGGGTACTTAATGGATTTTGCTGTTCAGTAATGGAATCCTTTGCCGAACACGCCAGAGGTTTGTTAAATTGCTTTAACGGTGGGGAGAAAAGGGCATCTCTGGGATATGGAAGAGAAACCTAATGTTGCTTCTGCTAAGTATCTACTGAAATATATGATGCGGATGTTCAAGCGATTGTAGTGCCTGTAGATTACTACTGGGAAATCAACTTTCAGGTGCCATTATATGTATATCTTCAGTTTTATCTTGCTTTTGTGCTGATAAGGAAAACCTAATACTTGTAAAAGTTCGGGTTGTGTGCATATGTATTAACATTTGTTAGATAGGGCTGTTTTTAATGTTTTTTTAATAATGCAAAAAGAAAGTTCCATAATTGTGAAATATTCCGCACTGAGCCTTTGGCGTTTGGATAGGCGGCAGCGCTTGAACTCATAGTTCCTAATCTCAGGGTATGACAGTTGGACGGGAGGAAAACGGCTTAAAAATAGCATTATTTAGCAAGATGGTTGTGTTTTGAATAATGATAGTGTATAGTAAGATTGAAGCTTAGTAAAAAATATAAAAACAACCAGCTGGAGTGATTTTCCCAAAACTTTTGTATACTCTCTAATAAAAGTTATCCAAGAGAAAGTCTTGCTTGGCATTGGCGTGCAATATTTACGAAATATTAGCCTTTGGCGCGACTCTAGTATTTTTACTGACTTTATCGTGTAATTCTTGGCGAGTTTTTTGACGATTTATTCTTGCCATGCGGTTAATAGTGCCCGAAAAAATGCATGTGTTTTAGATGTTTTTTTTCCAACCAATTGAAATCAAGATTTCACACAAACTACAACTGTTATCGTAAAATTACACACTAAATTAGATATATTTAAAGTAATGTGTTTTTGAGTTAAAGCGTTTGCATGCTTCTGGAAGTACAGACCAACAGGCGTCAACCCCTTGTTGGATGTATCTACAATAATAGATGTCCAATTTGTGTACCGAGATTTATTCATCTAGGTTTCTTCGTTTTGTAATTTTCGTGTTAACTTATATTCGAACAACCGGACAGTCAAACTTCCTTTGAATGAATTTTGTTCAAAATATGATAAAAAATTTATGCATTTGATGTAAAAACCATATAACAGATTTCAAACTTCTGGCTTGAAGCTCTTTTTTTTTTTTTTGTTTTCTTTGTCACAAACAGACGGAGAGACAGATAAAAATAATGCCAAAAATATGTTTTCCGATCAGAAAGATTTCTAAAATGCGAAGATTCGCCAAAATTTCAAATATGAATTTTTTGACGATTTAAACGTGAATGTAAAAAGGGTAAAGTAAAAAAGGAGAGAAAAAGGAGATGAGAGAAGACTGAATTTTTGTCAGTGGAATTTATTGGAAAATATCGAGTTACAAGAGTCAAGTTGTTGATGGTCTATTCGTAGATGAATTGTAGAAATCTTCTGATGTTCTTGGAGTGTTTGGGATCATAGTTCTCAATTTCTTTAATTGCAACATTATCGAATTTCTCTAATTTGTAGAAAAATTAGGTGGGCAGCATTTTATGGAAATCATTGAATTGTGTAGAGTTAGAATTAACGAGCATTATCTCAAAATGCGAAACCGAGATATATGATTGAATTAGGGTGCATGTTTATGAGTATATTATCCAAACCGTACGTTTTAATCAAATTTGAATCAAATCTGTAATACGCATGCGTGTGAACACAATAACTGTAAAAAGCAACATCGTAGAAGGCTGCAATTTGGCGTGAGGCCATTATGTCCAAATTATAGATGTTTCAAATTTGAAACAAAATAATTCTTTGGAAAAAAATTGATTTTTTCAGTACAATATTGCTTTCATTATCTTACGAAAATAAGTAAAACTCCGCTTTATTTACAAATTTGACTTCAGCATTTTTGGTAATAAAATAATATATGGTTTGGTAATAAAAATGCTCATAATTCTTTTAGTTGTGTTTTGACGAATGCTAAGATATGTATGAACCTCAGAATTTTTCAGTCTGAGAAATAATTCGTATTTAATTTGAACCTTGGAATTTTTCAGTCTGAGAAATAATTCGTATTTAATTTGAACCTTGGAATTTTTCAGTCTGAGAAATAATTCGTATTTAATTTGAACCTTGGAATTTTTCAGTCTGAGAAATAATTCGTATTTAATTTGAACCTCGGAATTTTTCAATCGGAGAAATAATTCGTATTTAATTTGAACCTCGGAATTTTTCAATCGGAGAAATAATTCGTATTTATGTAATTATATAAAATTATCCTTGAAAGTGACACAGATGCTCAGCGGATCCACAGAGGGTTTGATTTTGAATGTTTGATAATATTAGGTGAGTTTTTTTTTTTTCAGTTGGTTAGTAATTTTCGGAAAAATTAACTAAAAACTTATAACAAACCAAATTAACTAAAAATTTAGTTCATATTTTTCTATCATAAATCCTTAAACCCTCTGAAATGTCACTCATTCAAGGGAATGTGTTTTACATAAAAATAATGCAGGAAATATCATCATAATTGATGAAATTTCGAAAAAAATGTGTGCTAATTTTAAATTCTTTGAGGAAGGGAAGTTTTTCTGAAGTAAGCAAGAAGCTTGTACTGAAAGCGAAATCTGCGTCAATGTTATTCGAATTTTTAAACCAGAGATAACCGACAAGAGGACATATCATTGTTTGATGATTATGAGCAGCTAAATAAATTCTGAATTAAAATACAATATGAATAGCAAGACCACTGGAGGCAAAAGATCTGATTATATATTCTTTCTCTTCTCCGCACAACAGAAATGTAAGAAGCTTTTGGACGTAAATCCCACTCCAAGATACACATTTTTAATACAGCGGTTTTCATCTAGTATTATTTTCTTAAATTCACTTATTGATTTTTATGCAATCTTTTGAGAACGAATGGTCAGTTTTTCCTTGGGAAACTGCAGAATTGAGAATATTTTCAGAAGTGAATTTGAAATTTGTAATTGGAGACTCGGAGAGCAAACATTAATTGTTAATAAAGCGAAACTCCTTATTGAAAAATATGTAGTGTGTCGAATATTAGCATTAGATATTACGCTTTTATATTCAAATGAGTCAATTTCTAATATAGTCCTATACTTATAATCTTAATATGGCACTGAAAATAGCTTGATTGTACAGACTTGAAGTATATCAAGATTCATCACGTTGGAATGAACTTTGAGAATGAACTAAATACTATTAATATAGTCTTAAAATACATGGAAAAACAAAAGGAAATCTAAAAATTACAGAAGTAATGTGTTGATATAAATCTATATATGGGAAAAAGCAAATTATCATCATAACTAAGAAACCGATCTGATTTTTTATGAATTTATTTTTTGTTACTTTTTAAAGATGAAGTTAGATGATTATTTTGTTTATATAACTTCCTCTTTTCTTCCATTATAGTATCTCATTAAAAATTAATTGGAAAGATATGTTACAAGGGTTTTTTTAATGCAAAAAAATGTTTTATTTTCTTGTTACACCTTATTTTTTAGTTATTTAGACATTGGTATTTTGTGCAACAATGTAAATTGTACTTTTTCAACTAAATACTACACAATAATTTAATATTCATTTCAAACATATAAAGAAGACGTGGAAGAGACCCGAAACGAAAGCATTGCATAACTTCGATTCTTTCAAGTTACAAACCTTATTGATAAAAATTTCGCACATGCATTCAAAGGAATGCCCATTTTTCTTTGTTTAACTGGAAGGATAAAAAATTTTCCCCTTCTTCCATTCATTTAAATTTTTACTTTGATTTGGGAGCATTCGCATTCATAAATGGCAGAAATTTCACTGTTGTTGTAGTAAATGGCCTAGAATATTCCCTGGATGTGAAATGGCACAATATGCTCTCTGGTTGCATAACATTTCCTGAAATAATAAAAAAAAAGAATAAGATACGCCCTCTGATGGTGTAGAATTTATTTTAAAATTATTTTCTATCGGAAAGAATTTGGGTAGAAAAAATTCCCATTCTGAGAGAATTTTCATAATTCTTGTAATTCTGCACCGCATTTCCAAACCTGCTTGAAGATTTACGGTCTCGATGGGGATATCAAAAAAATTTTTTTTTTTATATCTCGTTGCCAAGTTTCTGGAAATACTCCCCAAATAATAATAATAAAACGAGGCTGTTATTTTTATTTTTTAGAAATCGAAACCCTTTTGGACCATTTGGGAGCAGGAAATGTTTTCTTGTAGTATTTTCTTAAGCAAATGGGGTTGGAGGGGTATGGATTTTATAGGCAGACTATTTCCAGAGCAGGCGGAAATGGATGAGAAAGGTGATCGCCTTATGTTTCGGGTACCGCGGAGAAATTTCATAAAGCCTCGAGACAATATCCGTTCTGCAACGAGGATAAACACTAAGAAGCGACGATTTTGCCATCGAATGACTGTTGAAATGTGGTTCCACTTTTATGAAGAATGGGCTAGCCCGAATCTTATTTGATTTTAACCTCCCCTCTTAGCTGTTACCACTTTAAAAGTCAAATGTACCTCATCAACTTAAAACGTGCCTGTTGTACTTCATTGACTATAATTCATTTTATTGAAATTACCTGGAAATTCTCATCTTTTCTCGCTCATGTTTATCTTTTTAAGTCGATTTCTTGGTGATTCCCTTTTAACATGATGTTTGTAGACTGAATGCTATTTGCACATTGTGCATATTTAGCACGTAGTTGCTCCAGAACCAATAGATTCTCAAGAGTGATATGCGATTTTATGATTTTTCTATCCTGAGTTGCCTTCGGTAATTTAGCAACTGTAAACGGTGTGGTCGGGATATACCGTTATTTTTTCTCCCCCTCCCCCTTCTAGCTATAAATTTCTCAAACACATTTTTTTTATGGTCTCCCTTCTGATTTGGGCCGGCACGTCTATATCACATTGGTTTCCAGTCAAAATTTATTACATTTAACATTTTCTCTTACTCACTTTGGAGCATATTATTGTTAAAAAAATGATCACCAAAAATCCATTTTTATAAAATTTGAAAATTCATTTTTATTTATGATTCCCCCTTGTGATTGGTGCGTTGTGACGTTCATATGTCCCTCATCTTCCATCCGTTTCTAGTCAAAAATTTCAAAAGCCAGTCAGCTCTTCATCAGTGTACCGACGAAAAAAGAAATAAAAAAAAAGAATGTCTCATCCGATTTCTTTATTCTTTTCAGACCCAATGTACATCGATAACATCGTAAAATTCCTTCGCGTTTTCATTTTGAATAGTAAGTTTCTGATGATGTAACTATTAACGCCCCCATCCGTCGGTTTGAAGAAACTGTTTTCTTCATCCAGTAAGCCCCGAAACATTGAGGTTGACGAGGAAATTGTAAAAGAGAAAGAATCCGGTTTAAAGAGTTTTCTTTTATGGATGAAAGATTTCCAGTATTGAATCTAAAGTGATTAGAAGGTCTCGGATTAGTTTTTGATACTTTTCCTGGATTCGCATTGACATTTTAAATTTTTACCACTTTAGATGAAATCATCCTGCATTATTGCACTTTTTATTTATTTATAAATTGTTTACAATAAAAGTTTTTAAAGAAGATGAACCGTATTTGATTTTTTTAGAAATATGAATTAAAGTATATTTTTTTCCCAGATTTTTATTATGCGCAAAATATGGTTATCACAATGCCGATTGTAAAAATAAGAAATAAAGAAAGATACGAAAATATATCAATTGTGTCTGGCTTTGAAAAATTAACTTCCTTTTCCAGTCTTAAAAAAAAAAAAAAAAAAATCAATTTTGTTCTCTAAATCCCCTTTCTCTCCAACCCCCCAAAAACACATGAACACATATTCTACTTTGCTTAAAACATATTAAGTCATTAAAGTAGGTTGCATAGCTGGGTGTTGGGAAAACATGTTTTGAAATTCATTGCATTCTGTCAGCTCATCTAATCCAATTGTTGTTGTTGTTGCTAATCTCAATTGCCTGACTTAGACCAAATCCAAAAATCCGTTGACAAGAAGAAAGTCCAAAAACGAGGAAGGGAGAAGAATAAATTTCTCCCCAAAGAAGTCCTAAACAGTCTAGAATATGTTCAGCAGAGGCCTGATGCTCGCAGCATTTCGGGCGAGATTTTTCACCCTGAGAAAAGAAAAGACATTTAAGGTGGCCACTGGCAAGGCGCGACAGGCAAGTATTGGTTTTTCTATCACAAGGAAGAATTAAAGACTGGACCGGCTTATTGGTCCTATACCAATCATGAGCAGGGGGTGTCATCCAATTCTTCTTATTTAAGAATTTCGCCTGGGAGAACAGTTCCAAGTATGTGAGCTCAGCAGTAGATGAAGTCGCTAAGCTGCTTCCTTTCTTTGCAAGCCTGTCTGCTGTTTTGTTACCAAGTAGATCCACATGAGATGGGATCCACTGGAAACGAATATCATGTTGGAGTGAAATCAGCTTCAACTTATGAAGAATAGACAAACGCTTTATTTCCAACATAGGTCCAATTGTTAAGGTATTCCATTGAGCTGCGGCTATCAGTAAGAATCCAAAGGTTCTTATAATTATTTTCGTGTAGAATGATCATAAGTCCCTCATCGATTGCTAGTAGTTCGTTTCTAAAAATGGAACAAAAGTCTGGATTTCGTTGGCATAGAGAAAAACTAGTCTGCATCTGTTGACAAATCCAACTGGAATAAATTTAATTAACTTTATGAATACTATTTTTGCTTATTGATTTTTATATTCTGATCTAAGTATTCAAAATTTTATAAACATCAAAAAATTCTTGAAGAAATGTTGGTGGATACCCATATTTCAAATATTATTGTGTCCGAAATGTAATTAATAGAAAAAACTTGCGAAAGATTATTACTCCTAAAGAGAATTCGCTTAACTACTCTCTTTAGCCCAACTGTACTGACCGACCCAACACTGACTCAAGTTTTGGTCTGGCTCTTTTTTTATTGCTTCTATGATAGGGCATCGAATGCTTTAAAGATAGTCACCGAAAATAGTCCACTAAGCTTCTATAATATTCGGGATCCTTCATATGAGTTGCCAGAAATTGTTTAATTCATTCATTAACTGTTACTATATCCTTTTACAGAGCAGGGAAACATTATTTCAAATTCATAAGTGTGCTTGCAAGAACATGAATATATTTCATTAATAGATGAAAAATCAAAATGCTTGAAAATATATTTAACTTAAACATAAAAGAGCTGTATCGTTTTAAAATCAAAATTTATGGAAAATCAATGGGAAAGAAAAAGAAAATCTGAAACTATATATTACGATCATTCCATATCTCGCTATGCTATAGGCTATTGCAACATAAATCTTTTTTTATATTAAATGTTATCCATTACTAAAGACATGAGTAATTAAAAACAAATTAACTGATCCACCTTGTTTGAACTATGAAGAAAAAAAATCGTATTTCCCTAGAAATGGTACACAATCTACATCATTCGTTTTTGAAGCAAGTCATTCACCTTTCAAATATTAAATTACTTAAAAGTTTCAACTCGCAAAGTTCTCACATTCTTCGCCATTTCAGTAATTTTAATTCATTTCACCCGATTACTTCATCAGCTTGCCGTTTCAGTCCAGGATATCCTCAATTCCTGGGAGACGACGGAACGATCCTTGATGGTCGGAATTGTTTGAATTGTAACACTTTCTGGTGACGGAAAAGCTCCATCACTCTAGAGGAATCGTCCCTTGGTTTCCTGAAGAATTTCCGTTCGAGAGAGGGTACTCGAAAATTCTCAAGTGTGCTTTGGAGAGTTCAGATGAGAAGTCTTGTGAATCGATTTTCGAAAATCTTTATTTCATTAAATTGCTCGATCAGTGGCTCGAATTCACAGCATTCTGCTGAAATTTTAAAACTCGTCAATTTCAATAAGAGGAATTTGCACCATTAACCCTCCAGCTACATTATTCTGCGATTTTTGCGGGTTGGCAATTAGTCTATTTTCTGTTGCATCTCGCGTTTTTCTCAGTTTAGAGTATTTATTTTTACGATTACAGATTCTTATTATATTATATTATTGTCGTATAACATAGTATCAATTCACTTCCTTTGAAAAATATTTGAACTCATTTGCAAACATCGCATCTAAATAGTGATATTAAAGAATTACGCAGCCAGAGGGTTAACCCATTTATTACTTGTAAGTGAATTAATCCATATAGTTGGTTACTAATAATTAGATAAGTTAATCCATATAGTTATTAATCCATTCTTAGTTACATCAACCATGGTATTATACGCACGTGATGATGAATATTGGATCCCCGGAATATTCTGTAATCTTCAAAAAAAATTCGTTTCGAGATTTTAACAAGTATATCAGTAGACAACTAGATTAGTTTCAGACTACCTGAATCCGATAGAAACATTTTTGGAATTATGTCTGTCAGTCTGTAAACACGACAACTCAACATCGCTTTGAGCGGATGAAATTTAATATGTGGTCAATTTTCTGTCAGAATTTGAACGAAATCCAATCGAAAGAAGGCCATCTATCTTGGTGCAAATGAACACGATGACTTCAAAACTCAGACATTTAAATCATTGAAATTTAGCGCACAGATTGAGCATCAAAAGTTCAGATCCATATCAAATATTGAGTCAAATGTATTTTAAGGGCTTAATCGTTTATTGGTCTGTAAATTCGCATGCATGCAAACGCGGCAATTCAAAAACTCAATGCCGTAAGTAAAATAAAATTTGGTAAGTAATCTTTTTACTAAAATTGTAGTTGTGTTTGAAATTTTGGTTTCAGTTGGTTGATAAAAAAAAGCGTTAAAATACTTGTTTTTCAAAATTATATTGCCGCATTGAAGACAGACAGTCGAATCTCCATGGCCGAATGGTCATGGCATTGGTCTCATGATCAAGAGACCTGGGTTCGAATCCCGCTAGAGACAATGCGATTAATAGTATATGTAAATACTTAATTCCTTGATTTTATGTTTTCCTTTATTTCATGTTCCAGAAGATGCTGGACATTTCTTTAGTTTACCAGACAAGTGTTCTGGACTTTTCTTACTGTCTCCAGAAGAGTATTCTGGAACTTTCTCTGCTTGTATAAAAGCAGAAGATTTGTCAGTCCCTGTGTTCTCAGTTCTCAGTTCTGAGTTCAGTTAATAAATTGGTTTAGCTGTACGTCTTGTGTGTGTCATTAAGTTCTATACTAAAGTATATACGTGACAATATTACGAAGCACAAAACGCTAATACGTGTGACACTAAAAATAAAAATCTGAAAACTCCTGGCGTTTACATCCTTACACAAGGTCCTTATTTTATGTGGAATGGGGACAGCACCTTTATCAATGAATATGGAGAAAGTTTCGAGTAGACCATAACCGATAATTTAACAGGTTATCATATGCAGTATTATTATATTGACTATTTTGAATATAAGGTGCTTTTCGGTTAGCCGGACGCATGTGAAAGGTTGCCAAATAATTTAGACCATCTCCAAAAAATGCCGCCAAGACCTGTGCCAACTTGCATGCAAACTTAACTCTATATCTTTTGGTGATTTCTTTTATGGACAGGTCTAAATTATTTGGCGACAACCGAAAGGTACCGAATATGATTATATAGTTTATTTATATAAGAAATATTTTTAATTTCTTGATACGATTTTAATGTAAAATATCAATGAAAAAAAAACATTGTAAAATATATAAACAAGTTTTTGGCAAAAGTTTGTTACGCTAGATGAAAAATTATAATAAGTATCGTATTAATGCTCTACCTATTACTAAAATTTTTTTTTCATTGAGGAAATGCTGCTTTAAGATTATCTAACTTTTCAGACATTTTTCAAACTTGATGAATGATACTTTTTAAAATTTTAACCCATTCATGAGAATGACAGCATATGGTCTTCTGTATTTCAAGGATATGGGGGGGAAAAAAGAATTCTTTAAAAATCGAAGCGAATCTAAGTTTTCCTTTCACTTCTATTCTCACATCCAAAAAGGGGGGGGGGGGGGGGTGGACCAGTAAAATAAGTTTCAATATTTGCCGAAAAAAAGTTTGACTAATGAACCATAAGAGCAGTAAAAACTTGCGGGAAAAATATTTAAGTCAACAACGTGTGGTGTATTGATTCCCGCGAAAAATTCAGCGAAGCGAAAATGCCCTCAAGTGTAATGCCATTTTTCTTTTCTATGAATAGACTGAAAAAGAATATCTCGGTTTTTGAAAAATGTGAAGCGTTACGTAATTAAGAGTTTTGTGTTTGAATAAGCAATAGCTACCGTGTGATGTACGTCATTTTTTTTTTTTATTGAGAAGCATTTGTTTTGTGAAATTATTAAATTTTTATAATTTCTCAAAAATCTCAGGATTTTTTTTTTCATTCTAAAATATGTCGTTTTAATAATATTTTTATGAAGTTTTAAAGTAACAAAATAAACTTATGGATCGTTATTTCATTTTATTTTAGTTGTTTGTTTGTGAAAGTGTTGATTATGTGGAAAAAATACGTTTTGTTTCGTTAAAAAAATGATGTGCATAGAAACTTGTCGACAGTTTACAATGAATTAACCTTTCATCTTTTTTTCTTTAATATAGATGATAATAGGTTTAATTAGTGCCGGAAGCTATTAATTATAAAAATGTCAATTCATAAGTAAATGAAGAGCTTTTATTTAAGAATATGGTTAAAATAAGTAACATCGGTTGAAGTGCATGATTTTTTTAATATGGACAAATTTACAGTATGAAATTTTTTTTCCTTTATTACAATGGCTCTCGTTTAACAACATTGAGAAAATTTTCTATGTATATGACAAAAGCTTTGCTAATATTATATGTTTAACATTATAACTGACAGTAATTTTGGAAATATTTTAAAATTAGCAAAGGATATATTTTAACCCTTAATGACTTAGAGTATCAATTTTGATACCAATCTTTTAAACCGAATGTTCACATTACTATTAGTTTTTTTTATAAGTTGGCTGTACGTATTTTATTGTTGTATAATATTCTTTCCAACGAAATTAAAAAAAAAATCAAATGTCATTATTGTTTTATTTTATCTATGACATATTACTTGCGCGGCAAAGTGAACAAGTAAACACATTTTACTAAAAGTTTTGTTGAATACAAATTTGATATATTTTCTTTTTCTGAAGAATATAAATACTTTTGAGGTAAGTGAATATATTATTTTCGCTATGATATAATTATTTTTTGCGAGTGCATGTTTTACTTGAAGAAACTAGTGCTATTTTTGTGAGTATCAATTTTGATACTTCAGGCATTCCGCCCCACATAAAACCTACCTACTAATTCTTTGGCTATTTTTCCCTTCATCTAGACCCTCAAGCAAACACAGTAATATTAAAAATAAATCACTTTCGTAAATCAGGCTACTAAGGGTTAAGGAGCTGAATTCGTTCATTTCTGGAGCTACGAATTTGCAGCTGAATTCATAACTCGAAGGGGGAGGTGAAATTTCTATTTCTGGATAATTCTTTTATGGTTAGAGGTACAAATCTAATTCAAATTCTTTTGAGTTCGAAAAACATATTTTTTTGGAATTGTGTTCATACATCTGTTTGTAAACGCAATTAGTCAAAATCGCCTTGAAATGAATGGAATTTGATATAAAGTCTATAAAACAGGTGGTTTATTTTTAATTTTTAATAAAATCTATTCATAATCTATTTGTCTAGCTGTTCAAGTACAGGTGAATTTGATTTCTAAAAAAACAGTAAGAGCTGTATGGATAATATCGGCCACACAGATTTAGTATTTAAATCTCTGCTACGTATCAAATTTGGATTCAAATCCGATCAAACGTTGTCTCTCTGTACTTTCGCATGTAAACTCGCTAACCCAAAAGTGATTAAAATCAATGTAATGTGTTATCTGATGATGTTTTAGTTTTATGTCAATTTTTTTTCATTCATTTTATTTTAATTTCATTTAGGGGTGTACAGAATGTATTTTCTGTTCTTTATTTAGTACATTTTCGGTTTTTTTACATAGCACAAAGCTCCCACGCAAGGAACTTCAAAATATAAATCTGAGCAGTCGTGACGCGCATGACATTGTCCATGATTCACAATTTTATGAGAGTGGAGAAAATGATATTTATTAGTGCATACGAGAAAATTTCGAGGAACCCATTCCCTCTTGTTTGATGAAAATTTGAAATTTATATAATGCTGTTTCTTTCCACAATCCGAAAATCAACAAAACGTCCAACTCCTAAATTTTGGTGAAAATATTTACGATCTTTCACTGAAAAATTTGAGGGAATTATGTTTATCAATCCGTGAGCACAATATCTCAAACACTCAATGTGAAACATGTATGAAATTTAATGTTATTCCTTCCATATTTGCAATTTTCCTTTTAAATATTAGATAAAAACCTATACATATGAAATTTGTCTGTTTTTCCGTCTGCTTCCATGTGTACACAATAAATCTAAAACACAATAACTGCAGTATGAAATTTGGTATGTAACTCTTTCCTCAAATTTGCTTGTTTCTTTTGAATTTTAAACAAAATTCAACATTGGAAATTTTGTCCGATTCTTCTATGCTAATTTATGTGAATATAATGACTCAAAAAAAAAACTGAATGTGTGCGACATACTACTATGATTGTGCCTACTAGACGATGGTGTTATCACTACCCTCCAAGTCAACTGGCCTGTCGGAATTTAATATTTTTTCCGGCACAAAACAGTTACTGCTACTTATTCTTTAACTTTTCTTATGTTTTGTTTTTTTGTGTGTGTGTGTAATGCCGAGTTTACACTCAGCCAGTTATAAGATGCCCAGTAGGCAGTGCATATGTAGAAAGGGGCTGATTTGTTTCAACAATTTTGTATGATGGATTCAAGCCTTCCATTCTTGACGTCCTTGAAATTTTCTTTTTTCACTGCGTATCGTATTAAAGGGGATATTGACACAAAGAAACATGGTAAAATAATAAAAAGGTCAGAATATCAAAATTTGGAAAATTATAGGAAAAAAAAAGGCAAATAAAAAGAAAAAAAAAACCAACTTTGCGTCAGAAAGAGCTAAGAGCAAAAAATGCTGGAATCAATCTATAATTTATTAATTTTTTCCCACCGAAAAAACCGCCAAATTCTACAAACGCATGCGCAGTAAGGAAGTTGTTGCCCCATTGGGACAATTACTTGCCATGGACCGAACAGCATTTTCTACGCATTATTACTGGCTGTTTTATAACTGGAAGAGTGTAAACTCGGCGTAAAATAAAATTGTCTTGTTCTTAATAAGCGGTGTCTCTTTCCATTTCGCACGGAAGGATGATGCTTGGTAGATGTTCGTTACTCTGAAATTCTAGAATTAAATTTTGGATCAAATTCGAATAAAATTATCCGCATTGACCATGCCTCTGCAGATGTGCTGTTTAAAAATACGATTACTAGGTAAATGATATTTAGAAGAAGGCTTGTAACTAACTGTCTCATTATTCCCTCAAATTAGAAACGTGAAAAGGTAAATAAATTTCAATTTGCGTTTTTGATTTGCAAATTGTAGATTTATTTCAAGTTTTGAATCCAGTTACTTGACGTAAAGATGTCCAAAATACATACTCATTTCTTTTCATTATAGGATAAAGTTAAAATGCAAAATGTGCCTTACTAGTTTCAGTATAGGAACTTCAAAAGTAGAGTACTATTTAAATCATAAATAAAATAATACATTTCAAGAAAACATTATTTCATTCCTGATAATATTCTCACATTTCTGTACTCTGATGTATTTCAATCGCAATAATTCGATTTCCACGAACGACTCCCCCTTTCTTTCATTTAAATTTATATGGGTTTATAAAAAAGGATGAGCATATCTCATGGCAAATTACGCACCCTTCTTGCATTTCCCATTGTTTAAAAACATACCTCGGAGCCCACCACTTTTTCCATAAAATAAAAATAAGAGCAAAAATTTTCATTTCCTTGGCATTCACATAATTTCCTCTCCCCGGCCTTTATTCATCATTAAAAATCTTTACAGCCAGTAAAACATATTATTAACCGAAAGAAAATCGCCGTGAGAGGAAGATAAAAGCTGAAATGCATTTTCAAAAAACCTCGCGGAGGGATGGTTCCCGAATATAATATTACTTTCCAGACTTTTCATCTCTTAACCGTGTTCATTGTCCGCCTATTCTTGGTATCACTTAATTGTGGATAACAGGTTCTCTCTCCCCTTTTGAAAATGAACTTGTGGGAAGAATACCCCCACTCGGCCAGAAAAATGGGAAATATGCTGATAGCATCGTCCACCCCCTCCACGTGCAAACACATACTTCTTTTTAAAACTACTTTCCTTCTTGGCGATATTGATTCAGCAAGGGAGGGCCGTATCCCCTCTGTTTTCCTGGTTGATTGCTATCATAACTGTCTCGTGTTTAAAGAATGGAAGGAGGTTTCGGAGAAAGGTATCAGGAATTCGGCTGAGTTGCTTCGAGATCCGTCCCGAAAATTTCATTTGTTAAAAAAACGGGGGGGGGGGAGCGCTTTTTGACTTCAAGTTTCTTCTTTCGCGTTTGAGGCTGTTTTTAAAGAAATATAAGAGGTATGGAAATTTCTTGCCTTTCTGTAATTTATTTTGATAGTACAGTTGGTTAGAAGCTGCTGATTTTAAAAGATCAAAATTTCTAAGTGAGACGGGAAAAACTAAGTTTTCATCTATTCGCAAAACATTATTAACCCTTTGCACTCGGAAAAGTGATTCGACGCATTATTATACAGTTAATGCATGGACTTGTTTATTACTCCAAAAAATATATACATACTTGTTTTGAGTTTCCCAGAAAAATTAATCTACATGTTTTTACCACTTACCACTACACTTTTTACTTTATCACTTTTTAGAAATTTTTAATAGTTAAAATTTTAAAAAATAAATAAAAATATCAAAATGATGCACCGTCTTGGATGGTGACTGAAAGAAGACATCCGAATGCAAAGGGTTAAAATATAAAAAGCCACAAATTTTTTTTTG
The DNA here is from genome assembly GCA_026543865.1 of Argiope aurantia. Classification (NCBI taxonomy): domain Eukaryota; kingdom Metazoa; phylum Arthropoda; class Arachnida; order Araneae; family Araneidae; genus Argiope; species Argiope aurantia. The sequence goes on along the minus strand of JAPMOR010052242.1, from coordinate 3,528,268 downwards.
CCTTAGTAGCAATAAAAAAAAAATAAGCAAAAAAATTATATAAGAGCAAATTGTGTGCACTCATTTCTATAACTTAATATTATAGCTGTTATATGAATCTCTCCGGCTTGGTGGTAAGGTCTCGCCTTCGGGACCTGAAGATTCCAGATTCAAGACCCGATTGCACAGTAGAACCGTCGTGTAAGCGGGTCTAGTGCTCGTTAAATTCGTAGGAGCCAAATGTCCTCCTGATGGTGTGGTGTGGAAGTTTGTAAAAGGGAGTCCCAGCTCAGCTGTCATCCTCGTCGTCTGACTTCGTCAAAACTCTGAAAATAGTTGTTGCTTAGATTAGACTTATAAAAATTGTTAAATATTTCGTATGGGAAATACACAGAAAAAATATATTGAATTATTAAAAAATCTCCGATGCGTCTCTTTTTACTTTCTCATATAGGTAATTTCTCATATTAGGTAGAAAGTATCGAAAAATTCGAACTCGAGATTTTGACAAATTCCTACGTTTTAGTCCGAAAAACATATTTTTAGAAAATGCCCGTCTGTCTGTTTGTGACAACGATAACTCAAAAACACCTTGAGCTAGACGGTTGAAATTTTGTATACAATTTTTACACCGAATTTACTGATTTCTATCAAATTTTTAGTAAAATCTGTTCAGAAAAAGTTCGACTGTTTGAATATTAATTAACAAGATAACTACAAAACGAAGAGGGACTAGAAAATGAAATTCGGTACACAGAATTTAACCAGTTAAATTTTAACCGAATTCAACAAACGATTGGCTGTCCGTCGGTCTGTATTTTCAGAAACATGTAAACACGATAATTCAATGACTTAAATATATCAAATTTGTATGGAATTTTGTGACGCATTTTGTATCAAACTTTGTTCCAATCGATTGAGAAAAATGCATATAAAACACAAATTTGATTTTCGGATAATATTAACTCAATACAAGAAACTAATCGCCAAAATCCATCGCCACGAGGGATTCAGTAAATATGCTAAATTCGCACCAAAAGTTAATACTTCGCAACTTTTCTATGCCAATTCTATGCAAGATGTTCTCTGGCATGACAAGTTTATTAGAGAGTTTGTGATAAAGTTTTAGGGAGACCTCTCCTTCTGGTTCGATTTAGTCATGGCTGTTCGCACTAATTTGCTCTCGCAAATGAAGAAATATATTTTAATCATTTGTTGATCCAAGATATTTAGTTAAAACTCATGCTATTATTCGTCCTCTCAAACCTTAAATATATATATATCGTGAAATTCTTCATGACTTTTTTTTTTTTTAATTTTAAAGATCCTTTGGAGCATGAACACGATAAACGTACTAAAATAGAATATAAATAAAGTTAATATTCAATGAATAATCAGGCATTTTCTTATTGAATTTCAAATAAGAAATATTACAAAAGTTTCAAACTCCACCACCAAACTGCGACACCATTTTTATATGTTTAGAAATAACCACCGAATGGTTATCTAATTTTAGGACCCAAGATACCTAGGACTAAGATGGCTGCATTTAATCTACTCTTTAATTAATCCCTAAAAAACGCAGCTTACGAAAACTATCCGAGTTTCACGTAACCTCATCTGTTAAAGAAATCGCGGCTAAAACCCCAAGTTGCTGTTTATTTTCTACAGAAAGGTCGTTTAGAGGATAATTGGCCATTATGCGATCATAATTTTTATACATTATCCGAAACTTATGCTGGTAATCGTATCTTACCGTTTGTTCCCCTTTTGTTACACGACTAACGAACAACCATTTTGCTTTCCGAGTTGCTTTTGTTGACGTATTATTTATGGAAACTGGTTGGTCCACAAAACGCCTTTGAAAACTGTGAAAAAGATCCTAATGCTGCTTTGCGTATATGAGTCCCTTTTGTTGAACGGAATTTATCTTAATTCTGTGTTCAGACTGGTTTTAATGTAGTGTGGTAATTAAGCTTCTTGGAAATTCCGTTTCTTTGTTATTTTCGTGCAGACGTTTTACAAGATAAAATGTTACAGTATACATTTTTTGATAAGTTTAAAAGATAATTGTAATTAAAAAAAATTATAATGTTTGTTTGTATTATTCATTGCATTCTTTCTCGGGCATTTTAAGTTTTACAACCCTTATGTTTAAATTCTATTCTTTAATTTCCTTTTTGTTGCGTTTGTTCTGTTTTTTAATATTAACACAAATTAACAGTTTTTCAAATTATTAATCTGTTCCTAATTATTTGAATGTTAATTAGAGATAAATGAAGAAATTAGTGTCTTCGCTCTTTTATCTTCTATATTACATAACGAATACGAATAACAGAAGTTGTAATTAAAAGTCATCATTTGCAATTGTTAGTGAATAATGTGCAATTCGGTTTAATGTACAATTCCTTAATTGCGTTTGTAATGTCCTGATCCAGACTGATCAAATAACGAACCAGAATTTCCAGACAATTCTTTATTTTACAGCCCTATATATACAAAGAACAACTTGTACTAATCTTGGTTAAATCAATAGTTATTTACACCTGTAGTAGGAGATACAACAGTCAAAGTCGAAGGTTTTTCTTGAAACTCAGTTCTCCATCACGTCAACACGACCACTCCAGGGGTAGTTTCTCAGACTCCGAACTCGTGGGCGTAGTCCACCAGTTCCTGCAATTCGTTTCTTCTTTCCTCTCTAAAAAAAATCTCCGCGCTTTATTTCGGCGGCAATCTCCGGCTCTTAATTTACATTGGTCATTTGAGCTCTCCCTCGGCCAATTGGGGTTCAGCCATATGCTCTCTCAACGGTGCCAGTGGGTCGTGGGGAGGTCCTTTCACAAAGAGAAACATCTAGCATCCAGATGTTGGGCACCTCTTTCTCTTTGAAGGTACTATCAATATCTCTGGGACGAGGAATTCCATATGTGGTCTTTCATTGTAGTCGCTAATGAACAGATGCGAGACCACCCAGGTGAAAAGATCCATCATCTGGCTATCTCGAGGAGTTTAGTAAGTAACAGCGACGACACAATGAATCAGTACAACACAATGTCTTATCAGTACTGGGAAACGGGGAATGTTACACGTTACTGAATAATTATATGTATTAATAATATCGTAATTATCAATGTAAACAGTGAAATAAGAAAATCTCCGTACATTAGTTCAGAATTTCATTTTCAACTATTTGTCTAGGATCTGATATTGTCCTCTACTCCTACTTCCCCAAACCGTAGGGGGCCGCGTTGACCGAATGGTAAAGTCTTGGCTTCGGAACCGGAGGGCTTTAGGTTCGAGAACTGTCGAGGAACTGTCGTTTAAGCGGATCTGGTGCATGCTAAATCCGTCGGGGCCAATCGTCCTTCCACTGGTGTGGTGTGGAAGTTTGGAGTGAAGGTTCCAGCTCAGGTGTCGTCCGCGTCATCTGACTGCGGTTCAACATTACGAGGTCCATCCACAAATAATCCCAGCGTTGCTTTAAAACGGGACATTGTTATAACTAAACCAAATCAAACCCCCAAACCGTAGATATTTGGAGGATAGTGTCTATTTGAAGTTCAGAAAGTCCAAATAACATTTTCTAACAAAACCATATGAGGATATAGTTCACATACGGTTATCCTTTTTTTCTCCTTCTGTATTTTCATTTAAAAAAAAACTTTAAAATATTTCTTCGGTTGTTCCATTAACAAGCCTTTTAATTATCATTCATATTTTCAATTATTCTGAAAAATTATAGTTATTCCATTTTCCTGAAAGATCTTCAGAATTCATTCTTAAAGTCTGGTAGATATAACGATTAAAAGAAAAGACATCAGCTCATCGCAATTATCTTGGGATACGTCTATGAAAATGCAAATAAAATAATAAAGCCTCTTTCAAAGTATTTGGAAATATGTTTTGTTAAGTCTTCCATACCGTTTGTTTTGTAAGTGATAATCAAATTTTTCTTACATTCTCAAAATCTACATAAATTTAAAGTGGAATTGTTGTAAATTTAATTTTTGTCCAGCAACTAACGAAAATTTCTTACAAAAGTATTTGGGCATTACTGAGAGCGGAAGAAATCCATTCATATGGGAAAATATTAAAATTCAGGCACTTTGACTTTGTAATTTAGTTTTATTTTGCAAGTCTTGCTGGCAACACTGACAACTTCAATGAATAATGGTATAAATCAGTTATGTCTTCTGAAGGAAATTTAGAACCCTAATATCCTGCTAGCCGTCTTTTATTAGGGTGATTAAAAATATTTTGGTTTTTAAAATCAAACTTCAATTCAGTATGAACATAAAACAACAAATTATTAGAAAACGTAATATAATTGTTCAAGAAAAATGGTATCATACCATCTTTCTGTCAGCTGAACTATCTCTTATCAATATCATTCTGTTTATCGGACGCAAAAAAGATTCTTTCTCCAAATCATCAATATTTAAAAAACGCATGCCATTAAAGAAACATGTCATCCACCAAAACATGTGAGCAACCTGTTCCTGACTGTTTGGTGGCTATGATAAAAATGCATTTATCCCAAACTCTTCTCGAATCTATGTTAGGTCGTTTAAGACCTGTGGCGTATAACATTTTCCTTTTGAAGGAGAGGTTTCTCTTCTTTAACGTAAGGAGAATGTCTTTCTATTCAGAGTACAATGAAGAGAAGACAGATTGCTTTCCGGGTTTGAAAGTGATTGATCTGCTTAAATTTCTTTCAAAATTGGTCACATTACATATTATACCATCATTGTTTTGCCATTGGTTCGGTTCAACTCTGAACGACGTTGAACTCTGCTCTGATTATCTGTCGTATGTAATTTATTGGATACTTCATTCCAATTTTTATAACTGTAGATTCATTTCTCTTTCGTTCATCTTTTTATAGAATCGGAGATCCTATAGGATTTCCAAGTGAGCTTTCGTTCGACGACTACGAGGAGGGGTTAACATAGGTTGAGGGGATGGGGATCTTGAGGGACCTTACTAGATTTCCTTTATTCATTTCCCTTTTTTGTACTCTTCATATAACGTCTTTGGAATAAGTTTTTGTGCAAGTTTTCAGCAGCTAATGGATAAATTTTTCATGATTTCTCCCTGGACTTTTAAAAATCCATAGCTACTCGTCCTAATACTTTCGGGTTTTATTTCAAATTAACCGTCTTTTATGATCAGCTTGTACTTTTGAATTAACATTTCCCTCGCTGTTAAAATATAAATGTGAAATGAAAAATTATTTAAGGTTGCACCTTTCTTGTTTAATAAAAGTCTAAGAATTATGAATTTATTGGAAAATTAAAATTTATGAAAAATGAATTTTCTTTTCTTATCCTGACTTAAAATAAGGCATAAAACATCAAAAGACCATTTGATCTTAACCACATTAAATCCTTCTGTAAATTTGATACAAGGGTGGGTAGAAAAGTTTCCGGCCTAACAAGGAAAATTAAAATATATTGTTTAATAATTGCTTTAATTTTCAATGTAGTCTTCTTCGAAAGACATACACTTGCTCCAGCGGTGCGGCAATGCTTGGATCCCTTCTCCGAAAGAGCTTTCTTCTGAGGCCTCAAAGTAGGCATTCTTCCCTAAGATAAGTTCGATATTAGAATAGAATTTCCTTCCAGCCAGAAATTTTTTCAGGTTGAGGAAGAGGGGACTATGTCAGGAGAATAGGGTGCATGAGGAAGAATTTCAAACTTCAGTTCATGAAGTTTTGCCATCACAATGACAACCCTGTGGACGGGAGCATTGTCCTTGTGAAACAAGACTTTCCTCTTGTCCAAACCTAGTCTTTTTTTTTTCTTTGATTTTGGAATGAAAATTATCCAAAAAATTAGCATAATATTCAGCATTGATGGTCTTGATTTTTCTAAAATAATCCGACTATAAAATTCCCTTAACTTCTCAAAAAACTATTACCATAATCTTTCCAGCAGATGGCGCACTTTTTCCTTTTTTTTGGGTACTGATTCGTCTTTCGTTGTCCACTTTTTGATTGCTCTTTGATCTCTGGAACGTAGTGATGGATCCATGTCTCATCCACAGTAAGAAAACGCTGCAAAAAATCAGTTGGGTTTGAACTGTACAGCTCCGATATCGTCATGCGCTGCAATTTTTAATCCAAAGTCAGCAAACGTGGAACCCATCTTGCTTACAACTTTCTCGTACGCAAGATATCGATTAAAATATATGTTCGTTTTTTGGATATACCAACAGACTCGGCAATTGGAGATCATTCATAATATATTTTGTGCAATTTTCTAACGATTTCATATGCAGCGGCTGATTTTTGTCTTCCAGAACGCTTCGTATCCAGAGTGCTTGTACGACCACGTTTAAAGTCTGCAAACCATGTTTTAACATACCCATGCCTTTTATAAAAAAAAATATTTTATCACAGCTCGCACTTCTTCATACTCGGCTAAAAACAAAAGAAAATTTTTAAATAGCAGAGTACCTAAACAACCAAACACAAATCTTTTAAAATAGGCAAGAAGTATAAGATTTCTTTTTTAAATGTCTCGAATAGCATACAGCAGCATACCGAATAGAAAGAAACTTAGACAGAAAGAAGGAAAGAAAGAGTAAAGAGTGTTAGAAATTATTTTGAACTTAAATAATTTCAGAAAAGAATTTGCGGACTCAGCATTTTGGTCCTGTGGAAAGATATTTGGCCGAGTAACTCAGAAGTTACAGTGAAGCCGGAGTTCGAGTTATGCGAAAATTATTTTAAAAACGAGGAACGAGGATAAATGTGAAATTTTTACCCTCACGCACGCACGCACGCACGCACGCACACACACACACACATGCTACGAGCTCTTTCTTAAAATGTTTGAGCCAGTTTTGAACTGCATGCTTATTAATCTTGTCATTCAACAATAATAATTAATGTTCAGTTATATCGGACTTTCCAGCTGTACAAATTCTGCGATCAACTTTAATAGTTTTTAGACATAATTTAAACTAATGTCTCAAGACGAATAAAATTTCTCTTAAGTTTATCATCCCTCATCCGTTATTTATGCCATGAAAAATATGAGGCCTTTATAATTTATCTCAAAACATTTTGAATTCAACAATTGTTCTGAACAAGTGTCAGATACTCGAGAAACATTTTTGTCATAAATTAAACGACCGAGATCTGTTGTTTGAAACCACATTGATCTTTCAACTGCATAACAGAGACCACGATCTTATCTTTGCAAGTTTTTGGCTTCTAACCCATTTGCCAAGTTGGTTATGAGGCTTCCTTTTTGGCTGACGAAGGATGAATCTTTGACCATATATTAAATGAATAGATGTTCAATTCATTTGAAATGTTTTTGTCATGTTAAGGTTTCTTTTGAATGACATTTAAATTATTTTAAAGTGTCTGGATTACAGATCAATAAATTTCTTAAAGTGAACTTCAATATCTATGATGTTTTTTGCAGAGTACATGCTGTTTGAAAGCAGCTAATAGGATTTAACGTATTATCAGCTGCATCATTAAATTATTATTAGCTGGCTAATTTAAATATAATCTTTATTTAAATTAGTTTTAATTAATCTACATTAGGCTCTCCCAAACTGTGGATAGCTATTGATTGAGTACGTATCTTTCATAATCTGCAAAAATGGGATGTTGCCTAAACATGTTCATTAAGTCATGCATTAGAGAAAAAAAAAATTAAAATTTTATATTTAATAATGTTTTTTTTTGTCGACAATTTTTTCCCCTTATAAAACCTCTTTCGGAAAGAAAGCATGTTGCTCATTTATCCAGAAATTCAATATTCCTCAAGGATGAAATAAGTCGCTATAAATTTCATTTCTAAAAATTGGTCAGGGGCCGCTGTGGCCTGGTGGTGCGGTTTCAACTTTGAGGCCGGAAGGATCTAGGTTCGAGATCCGACTCCGCCGAAGAACCGTCGTTTAAGGGAGTCTGGTGCGATAAATCCGTTGGGGCCAAATGTTCTTCCGCTTGTGTGGTGCGGAAAATTGGAGGGGAAGTACCAGCTAAGGTGTCGTCCTCGTCATCTAACCGCGGTTCAAAATTACGAGCTCCGTACCAAAATAACTCTATTGTTGTTTTAAAAAGGGGCGTTAATATAGCTAAAACTAAACTAATGTGAGAATATCATTTTTAAAAGGTTGTGAATCTTAGTCTGTATTGAAAAATGTTTTATTATGTATTTACATTTGTTTGCAGGAATTATATATTATTTTTATAAATGAAGATGACATTTATAAAGAATGACGTCTATGATGTAATGCAAAATCTGATGACGTAGAATTTTCCTATATCGAACTTGAAAAACTCCAATAAAAATTTTGTTCTATGGATATTTTAATATACAGATATTAATATTGAAAGAAACATCATCTATTTTTTATTAAAACTTTACATAAGTAATTTTTTTGCGATTCGAGAAAAATTATACTATAAAAATATTTTTTTTTTAAATTAACAATGATTTTTAAAATTAATGTTTTTTTTAAAAATTACTGAAATTGTACTTGAGGAATTGTCACACCTTTTAATCTCCATTTTCCCCCCCGCCTTATTTTCTTCGACTTGAAATTACATTTTATATTTACAGGTTACTGCGCAGACCTTATATTCACTGTAAGAAATCTAAAATTAAATTGAATTTAAAGTAAATATTTCGCTCCAAGCTAGAAAAGGAATTCGAAGGACAGATGCCGAGAATAACACATGTGACGCCGTCAAATGTTTATTGCTTTCTCGTAAAGAACTTTCTGGCCTTCCGAGAATATCTATTTTATTTATTTCTTGCACGGATCTCTAAAACATTCTTTTCTTTTATTTAATTTATATTTTTTCTTATGAATGAAATCAATGCAATAGTTATACCTACTTTTTTTTGCCAAAACTATTTTTGGACATGTAGAAATTTTATTCGTTGAACAGAATCCATTTTTTTTTTATATATATTGAAAATCCAAGATTCTTAAAAATATTTCGATGCATAAAAGTTTTCAATTTATGAAAGTTCGATCTGTGGTGATTCCACCGAAATGACTTACATTTTCATATTATTGTTAGTTGATGTCATTATTATTAATTAGTTAATACAAAACTCTAAGTTCATAGCTATTACGCATTTTGTTCCATTAACGTATTTTATGCTATTTTTGTATATTAAATGTATTCTATACAATATTTATAAAATAATTGTGCTCTTTGATAAAATTCAGTTTTCTCCCTTAAGCATGTTTTAAAACACAAAATGTATAGAATTTATGATGTTTGCAAAATAGATAAAGGTAACTCTTAAATACTGTTTAAAGTAGAAATATGAGGAAATTCTTTTATTTTACTTGAAAGGAATTTGTCTGTTTTGAAAATATTAGGGTGTCCCATTTCTTTCTCATCGCGCTATGAATGGTCTTATCTGGCTCTCCTTATGCAAACATACAAGCTTATCAATTAGCTGTCTACGTCATCGGCTTCAGTCTTACCAGAGCTCTACACTCCAAAAAAGTTCTTTTGTCCATTTGGTGGGATTGGAAAGGGGCAATTTTCTACGAGCTCTTTCCTCAAGGTGAAACAATAAATTCTTCGAAATACTGTCATCAACTGGATCAGTTGAAAGCTGCCATAGCAAAATAAATAAAAATAAACGGCCAGAATTAAGGAACCGACGAGGCATTGTTTTTCATCATGACAACGCGAGACCACATATTGCATTAGTCGTAAGAGAGAAGCTCTTACAGTTTGATTCGGATGTTTCACCGCATCCTGCATATGTTCCAGATTTCGCTCCATCTGATTATTACTTATTTCTGTCCTTAAAAAAATATCTTCTGGATAAGCGCTTTAAATCTATCAGCGAAATAAAAGCGCACCTCGTGGATTATTTCTTGTCCAAAACGCAACATTTTTGGAAATAAGGCAAAATAAGGCTTCCTGACAGTTGGAAGAAGGTAATAGAGCAAAAGGGTTCTTATATAACAAAATAAATAATGTCTCAAATAGTAAATATTGTGTATTCATTTCATCTTAAAAACAGGAAAGAAACTTATGGGATACCCTGCTATTAACAATAAGACATATTGCAAGTTTACATATTGTTGTAATTTAAAAGAATGATAAGCATAATTTAGGAACATGCAATTGTGAGAATTGTCTCCTACTTTTCGAAAATGAACCGTAAAAAGTTGGAACATCAGAGAAATTTTATAACTTTTCTAAATAAATGTAATAATTTGTTTCCATTTTTACTTAACTAAATTAATTTTTTCTCTTTTTTAAATTTTTATTAAAATTTGATTTTTAATGCTAGCCTATTTTATAATAATTTTTTCACATAATATTTATCACTGTATTTTATGAAACAGAATTTCCTGATATTTTCCATTAACCACTTTAAATTAATAGTATAACTACATTTTTAATACCTGTTATTTTCTAATTCCTGCAAATCCTACTTTTAGATATCTCCTATTAAGGTCTGAAAATCTTCCGTATTATTCCTTGTTTCGATTTCGAATTCTTATTAATTTGATTGAATCAATCTGTTTTACTTTGTAGAATTCTAAAAGGAATAAAAACTGAAATGCATAAAATTATGGTATTCATTTTCTTCTTTTGAAATTTTTTAAAAATTGTTTTGACTGTAGTTCTCTTTTATGCACGTACACGTGCACACTAAACATTTTTTTTAAAAAAAAAGCGAAAATTTTTGATATTAAAAATAAATCCTTGAAAGTGAGCGTAAGGTATTATTGTAAATGCTGACCAGTAAATTGGAATTTTAAACAGATCCATAAATATTTGAATATTTGCTACTTTCTCGTACACGAAAAGAAAGTTTCAAATCTCCTCGCGCCAGAAATTTTTTTTTGGAATTATGTCTGTCTGTGATCAGGACATCTCAAAAACGCTTTGAACAAGACGAGTGAATTTGGCATATGATCTCTACTCCACATTTGTAGTTTTCTATCAGATTTTGAACGAAATCCATTCAGATTAAATTTGCATACTTGGTTTTCCAAACATAAGTTTACATATCCGCTAAACGTTGATTGTGTGGTGAAGAGCGTATAAACCAGTTAACAGCTACGAAACACAGGCAATTGCTTTTGTCTTGTGGTCTTGTTACTCGGCTGCGAACCATAAGGTCCCAAGTACTCAATAGCTAGATGAATAAAATTTAGTACACAGATTTAACATCTGAAATGTATTTATCTATCAGATTTGGAAATAAATCCGTCTGCAGGTTAACCACCTGCCGTTCTGTACATTCACAAGAGTGTTAACGCATCAATGTCAAAACGAAATGACTTAAATAAATGAAATGAGAGTATGAAAGACATTTTGGGGGAGACTTCTCCTGCTGGTTGCTCATTCTTATGCCGCGTTTACACTTGGCCAGTTATAAGACGCATGCGTATGCGTAGAAAGGGACTGATTTATGTTTGCCACAATTTTATAAGATAGATTCAGGCATTCCATGCTTGGCTATGAATTGCTATTCTCTTTTCAAGGCGAGGTTTTCTTTTTCAGCGTTTCGTATTAAAATGATGGATATTTACACAAAGAAACATGGTAAAAAGAAAAAATAAGTTAATATGCTTAAATTTAGAAAACTATAAAAAAAAGGGGCAAATAAAATGAAAAAAAAAGGCAAACTTAACCTTGCATCAGAAGAGCAAAAAATGTCGGAATTAATCGAAAATAAGTGATCAATTTTTTTACTCAAAAAAAAAAAAACGTTAAATTCTACAAGTGCATGCGCAGTAAGAAAAATTATAACACAGCGGCTTGTAGTAGCCCCGCTGGGACAATTACTTGCCATCGACCGAACGGCATTTTTCAGCTTTTCTACACATGCGCTGCCTACTGGCCGTCTTATAACTGGCCGAGTGTAAGGCTGTATGGTAATTAATATGGTAATTAATTTTGGATAATTTTTAAGAAAATTTTGCTTTTAGTGTCTCAAAATTGTGCTATTTATACTTCTATTTCTAGATTTTTTTATAAGTAAATTTTTCGTTTTAATATATTGATTGAAAGAATTTTTTTTATTCAGTTTTATTTATAACAAAACTGATTTGTTGACAATATTATAGATAGAGTAAAAGATAAGAAAAAAATGCCTTGTATTTATTTTTTAAAAGAAAATATCTTATTTCTTATTTATTTCATTTCATACTGTCACGAGCTGAAAATTGCATTTTTCTATATTTAATTCGCAGTAATAATTAATTTATTTTTTAATTGGAACTTTTGTCAATGTGATGGCAACATGATGAAAAAATTTATTTTTTGCCATGCTGTGCAGATTAAATTTTATTATTTACTAGCCGCCTGTGGCGACCAGCCGGTTTGCCAGTATTGCCACTCGCTACAATTTTCAATTAAATATTTTAAGTAACTTAATAGATTCTCAAACAAAACATTTTTAATCTTCAACTTTTGATAGTCATACCAAACTTATACTATTGTTTAGATCATTTCGTTCAATTTACTGCATATATTTTGCTAATTTGTTGTCATTTCCGGTAAAACTTCAACTTTAATTTAAAGTGGAAATGATGAAATTGCAATTAATATAAAGATATTTTTTAATAAAACCAAGCGTTTTATTTTATTTATCATCTTTATTGTTATTTATTTATTATTATTGAATATGAGTATTGCAAACAGAATCGGTCGGTATTTAAATCTTATGTGAACTACAAAATATTTTTCATAATTAATGTAATATCTCAAAGAATAATTCAACAAAAATTTCCCAGATTCAGCATAAGATTCAGTTTTTAGTTTTGCTTTCAAAAGGATTGAAATGAAATCAATAATAATATTTTGTTCCGGCCTATAAATATATTTCGAAAATTATGAAGTCTGAATTTAATGCAGTAAGGTATCATATTCTGAGAAATATTCTGGACACACCAAATTTTAAATAAATGAATGAATGTTTCTATTTTCCACGATCAGCTAAGACTTATTTATGAAGTTTTGAATGTTAAAAATTTAGAAAAACTCAACATTTTGATAATCTTAGGCCAATTAATCTTGAGAAATCTGCGCTCTGATAGGCGTATTTTCTTTGAAACGATCGATGGAAAATCTAAAATCATCCTTTTTTTTTATTGAATAGTGATATTCAAATTTTCATAAATCAGTCAGTTTAAGTGACTGATTTAGTTGATTGGAAATTAACTCTTTTCTTTAAAAATATTAGTGTTTCAAGAACATTTTGTTATTCGTGATTTCCACAGCAGAAGCTTTATGTAAAATCAAAAATTCGTTATTTATTAGAGCATTTATTGAATCAAGTTACATAAAATATAATCATTTTCCATTTAGACCATTTTAGCAGATCTGTGTCTTACTAAAGGTTTACAAATTAGCTGTGTGGCCCTGATTTGAATGGATATCCTGTTCATATTAAACAAAACTTGCCTGAAAATAAAACTGATTTATCGGATTAATAATACAGAGAGTGTAAAAGATCATAAAATAATATTTCTTGAATTTATCTTTTAGAAAAAATAATATTTCATATTTGTTTCATTTCCTACAAACACGTGCCGAAAATTATGTTTTTGCAGATTTCATTTCCAAAAAGATTTAATTTATTTTTAATTGGGGCTTTAATCAATGTGATGGCAACACTTTGGAAAAAGCTAATTTTTTCCCATGAATGCGAAACGTGCTTGTGCAGCTTAAATTTTTTTTTTGTACGAAAAAAATTGTTGAAAAAAAAAGTTAAAATATTTATTTAAAAATTCTTTAAAAATAGAGATTTAATTTTAAGATTAAAACATTAGTATCCTTTAAAAGATAAATTTTTGATCTTTAACTTCATGTAAAAATCTTTTTTGTGCGGTAATATTTTCGGAAGTTATAGCAGAAATACGCCAAAATTTCGCTTAATTTTTAAATAAATAAAATTCTAATTAAAAATTCGAAAAAAATAACCCGCAGGTGCACATTCCCGGCCTCCAAGGTATACACGTGTTAAATTTGGTAGCTGTAGGTTGAATGGTCTGGCCTGTAGAGCGCCAACACACACACACACACACACACACACACACACACACATTGAGCTTTATTATAAGTATAGATATAGATATAGACTCGCTGACCCAGCAAACGTTGTTCTGCCTTATAAATTATTTCTATTGAATATTTTGGTTGTTAACGAATGTATTGTAAGTGTGTAAGGATGGGATCTATGACAGAAAGAGGAATTGAGCACTGTAGACGATGATCGCCGATAAAAACTAAAAAACACCAACCATTCATTTTCTCAATACAATGTATTTCATTAACGTAACGAACATATACATTGTTTGATCTCTTAAAAGTTAAACGTAAAATGAAAAAAGTATTATTTTTTGTCCTAAAGTATAAAAATGAAATAAAGAAAATCAATATTCATTTCGAAGAGCAATTGAGTGTACGATATTTTTTCTCAGTCCGTCTTTAGCCAACACAAATGAGCTCGATAGCTTGTCCACGCGAGAACATGCCACGTGTGAAAAACATGGTGCGCCCAAATCTAAGCCGCAAACAGACATCGTTTAACCTTGCGACTTATTGATTGTCATCGCGAATGCCAATCTAATAGGAAATTGAACGCGTTTGAATTCAATTGGCATGTCTGTGAGAATCATTGGAATTCGTGGCAGCAAAACATTTTCGACTCGGAATTTGCCATTAAAACTTGTTTCTTCGATAACGTTTTCCATCAATTTTTTAATGACCAATCGCGTGTCATTGCACAGCCATGGAGGTTCAAATTCCGAAGTAAAATAACCGGAGATCCAACTTTCAGTCGTAGATGGTGTGGTGACATGCCTGGCAAATCCAGTGAGTTCAGAAACTCTGTTGGATCATTTACAGCTTCGTTAGCATCGCAAACTCTATTGATCAATTTGTATGATACCAAGTCGCCTAGCAACGACTGGTGTGTCTTGAAGTTTAAATCGTCGACGTCGACATTTTTTGCTGCCAAAATGGCTCTTTCTTCCAGTCGCGCATGATTTATGTATTATGTGCGTATATCGGAAAATATGCGGTCAATGAGAGCATTTGGCGAATCAACGATAGTGCAGAAATTAGTGGGCAATTTTATGCATCCAGTATTTTCATAGATAGCAACTTTTCCATCACCGACATCTAACAATTGGTACGAAAATGTGTCATCAGATGGATCTTGTAGCATTTGGACGCGCGTGTTTATTCTTAGCTGGACTTTTTCAATATTACGTCACAGTGGCGATGATTTCAAGCAAGTGTTGATCTCCTCAGTGTACGGTGAACGTGGATAGGAACACCCTAATTACCTAGCGTTGTGAAATAACGACCTATTCTCATACCTACCAAATATACGTAAAAAATTTCATGAAAATCGGTCGAGCCGTTTCGGAGGAGTCCGAACACAAACACCGTGACATAAGATTTTTATATATTAGATTTTGTCTAAAATAAATTGTTAAAAAATATGTTTAAAATATTTTTTTAAAATTTATTAAAAAAGGAACCCAAATTATATGTTAAAACTTTGGTATCATTAAAAAGATAACTTTTTGAGCTTTAACTTGATGTGAAAAACATTTTTGTGCGATAATATTTTCGGAAGTTATCGTGAAAAAAAGCGCCGAAATTTCGCTTAATTTTTAATTAATTAAAATAATTAAAAATTAAAAAATATTGCTTCGAGTTGCACATTCGCGGCCTCTAAGATATATGCATGCTAAATTTGATGGTTGTAAGTGCAAATAATCTAGCCTGTAGAGCGCGAACATGCACGCGCACACACACTGTGCTAAATTATAAGTATAGATTATTCTCCTTTTAGCCTTTAATACGTTGAATGTGCAACGTAACGTGACTCACTTATGATTCACGCTTATTTTCTGATTATACCGGACCATATATATAACTAGATTGACCTCTTTTATACAATAAAGCAAAGGAAAAGTAATCTAATCAGATAGTCTGAATATCAGGTATGAATCGTGGCGGCGAATGTTTAAATATATTTTAATAATTAACTAGCTGTTTAACCGGCGAATTTGCCCTCTTTCATCTTTTCCGAAGAAAAGAAAAGTAAAGCATATTTAAATTTTGCTTCTTGCAGTTTTCAATTTCTGATCATCTAAAGAACTTTCAGAACTCTCACACCTAATTAATAAAACTCTAATTAATTTCCGCTCTCAAGATTTCGGTTGTGTGACATTTTTAATCCCATCATTTGGCGCTTGTTTGCAAAGATTCCATTCTAGAGCGTGCAATAAAATATCGTCTGCGTAAAAAGAGTTAAGTTTTCCTTAATCGATACCCACAACTTCAGGAGATTTTTCTGTCAGAATTGTGAATTGAAGGGGTTTAACCCTAGAACTACCTATATTAAATATATACCTCGTTTTAACTCACTTGACGGGGTTTTGATCATCCTGGCTTTCAATGTAACTTTCGGCTTAGCTTATGTAAATAAAAGAATATAATTTAACAAAAAAAAATATTTAATATAATAATTAATAATATTATAAAAGCTTGTAGTTCTAAATGAATCATAATCGGAAGAAAATAAATCCCATTATAACGGTCGCCATACATTTCGGATCAATCAATATAATTTCATATGAAAAAATGTAATTCAAATTTTTCCAAGAAGTATCCCGATGCGATGTATAAATGAATGTAAATATGTACTGATGTCCATCATTTCATAGATGATCCATAAAATATTATAAACTTTGAAATTGCTGAAGGCCGTTATTTTGATTTGTCTTGGTATAAATAGGTATAGGTCATACTGATTATGGAAGTTAAAATGGGTGAGTTGAAACTGAATAGGAATATGTAATTGTTCCTATATTTCATTAAAAGTCGTCATAAAGTTCTTAAACAATACATAAATTATATAAAAAAATTTAAAGCATAAAATTTGAAAACTACCAAAATGATTTTCTTGGTAGTTTTAATGTTAAAATCGAACGTCATATCACTTAAGATTAGGGAATTATTGTTAATGTAGAGACTTTTTAACTATTGCCTGTTAGAATTGTTACTAATGCCAGTTAAGATAGCTGCATGAATTACATTGGAAAAAGATTTTTGAGACGAATATTTTTTTTTTAAATTTCTTGAGGAAACCGTTTCGAAAAAAATCGTTTAAAGCTGGAACAGACACAAAAAAATCAAATGAAATTAAAATTAGATTTGGTGATATGGCAATAATGATTAGGTGGACAAAAATGTCTAAAACTGAACAAAAATCAACGGCATATTGTTAATTAAAATTTGAAAATATTAATTCCAGAATACTAACCACTACCAGTACACTAATACTAATGCAATTAATTTCTATTAAGAAAACTATTTAGTAAACATATTTTTATAATAAAATTCATCAAAATAATTTTCTTTATTGCGTGCATAATACGTACGCAGGTAAATACTCTAGGGTTAAAATCAATGAATAATGTGTATATGCATTCTATATTCTGTAGCATGTCAGGAAATTTTTGGAAAATAGATTACAAAATTCCATCTTTAAGCAATTGAAAAGAATCGCATAGAAATCTGGTGAAAAAAAAATATAATTGTGAGGTGAACAAATATCATTCTTTCCTATTTATTTTTAATCCATAGACGACTTTTTGCTTTTTCGAATAAGTAGAATAGAGAAAGTACAGTAGTCACCAAAAAAATTCGAACTCGACTTTTTGACGAATCAACACGTTTTAGACCTCCTTGAGTACGAAAAACACATTTTTAAAAAATGTCCGTCTGTCTTTTTGTCTGTGACAAAGCTAACTAACTAAAAAAACGAATTGAGTCAGACGGTTCAAATTTGGTATACAGTCTTAACACCAAATCTGCAGATTTCTATCAAATGTTGAATATAATCTGTTCAGAAGCACGTCTGTCCGGCTGTTCGTATATAAATTAACGTGATAATTCAGAAACACGATAACTTAAAATCCCATACCAAATTTGATATGTTAGTGGCTATAAGGACAGTTTTGTGACAAATTTTTGATTGAGAAAATTCTTGGATACTATAATATTAACGCATCCTCCATCAGGGATTCATCATCAAATAACTCACTTTGGTTGACACAGTAAATTCAGTTATAATGCTTGATTCTCGCCAATTTGGCATAATATTCGGATAACTTTTGTATATCAATTCCATGTAAGGAATTCTTTAGTGTGACAAGTTTATTAGAGAGTATGTGAGTAAGTTTTGGGGGGACCACTCCTGCTGGTTATTTGCAATTATTGCGTTTCAACAAATTATGTTTTTAATATTTGAAAGTGTATTCTCTTTTTAATACGAACGCTATAGAGAGTGACCAATTTTGAATGGAAATGCGAAAATTAATTCTTTGAACAGGCTGTTCTTGTAGAAATGAGGCTTAATCTTGTTCATCTGCTCTCCATCTTTTATCGCTAGAACACTTGATTCATGACAGACTCGCCAACAGCTTCCCAATTATCGAGCCATTCCTGTCATCCTTAATTATCTAATGAAGAATATGTTATATGGAGCAGCTCGTCGATGCGGAAATGCGTACAAGAGCCGCTGCCTTACGTGCAGCTGATCACTGACAGTATAAAAGGGTTCCGATGTATTTAACCTTAACGATTATTTCATGCAATTCATTTTCATGGAATATTCCTGTTGCTACTGGTTTATTCAAAATGGAATTTCAAATTATATTATTAAGAAATGATACATTCCTTTAGTTTCAGATTGTTTCGAAATTGTAATATCCGTTTATTCGTCTACATTGTCTGCATTTTTAACGTTTTTTAACTATTATATGTCATTAATAACAATTGGCATTTAATTCGAGGAAGTGATTACTTGCATGTCCTCTATATATAGATAAAATGTTATATACAAGTATTATATGATTGATAAAATGCTATCAGTAAGTTCGAAAAAAAAACAAAAACTCTTGGAGTCGGTATTTCTTTTGTAAGATTTGCTTTTCGGACTATTTTAATTTTCTTTTTCTATTGAAACTTTTTATGCTTTGTCCCTTGTTTTGCTTGAGATTGTCAATAATTTTGCAAATGTTTCGACATTTTAATGGCAATGCGATGTTATTGGCCTCCTCTATGTTAAGGGTGATTAATTTAAAATATGTACCACTAGAGTTTTATATAACATTTAGGTGGTATAAATTTCGCTTGAAAATTGAAATTTTTGTTCAAGGAGAATTTAAAATTGCTCTCCTTTAAATTTTTAATATTTACTATTTTTTTTTTATATACAGTGGTGGCCAAAAGTGTGGACATTTTTTGACAGTTTCATGTTTTTCAACTTTGCGTGCTTGTAGAATATATTAATTTTCACTTAAATACAAATGTTTATATGTGAAATTGAAGGTAATTTAATGTAGAATTTAATAATAAAAACAGTATTGCAATATCTGTATTACAAAAAATGTTACGCTCATTTTAGTAAGATCTATCTTAGATTTGCATTTTTTTAAAGTGATACTTACACAATCAATACTTAGTAGGATAACCCTTATTTTTTAAGACAGCTTCACAGCGTCTCTTCATCGAGTGAACGAGTGTTTGGAGTTCATCTTTCATAATCACATGATGCCAAGAATCAATTATAGATTCAATAAGTTGTCTTTTATTGGATGGACGTCTTTTTTTCATACAAGAATTTTCAAACGTCGCCACAAATTTTCAATTGGATTGAGATCAGGGCTGTTTCCTGGCCATGGTATACATCTATGCCTTTATTTTGAAACCATGCTTTGCATACTTTTGCTGTGTGGCATGGAGCTGAATCCTGCTGAAAAATAAATGGTGCTTTGTTGGGGAAGAAATCTCTGATGGAAGGTATCAATTTTGGTTACAGGACAGTTTCGATGTATTTTTTGCTATTCAGGATGCCATCAATCACTTGAATTCGGTTCACACCATCCGCAGACATACATGCCCAAATCATGGCATTTGTTGTTTTCATAGTTGCTTCAATGCAATCAGGATGAAGCGCTTCACCTACTCTACGTCTCACGTATTTTCTACCATCACTACCAAAGAGCGATATTTTAGTCTCATCGCTCCAGATTACTTGCTTCCATTGATTTCTGACCATTTAATGTGTTCTTTTGCCCACTTAACTCGTTTTTCGAGTTGCTTTTGATTTAAATATGGTTTTTCCCTTGGAATTCTAGCTTGTAGTCCAAATCCTGATAACCTTTTTCTTTTTGTTCTTGAACTTACTGCAATACCCGCTGCATTCATTTCACATCTAATGGTATCTGATGAAATTTTTCTATCTTGAAGGCATAGCCGTTTAATTTTTCTGTCGGCAGTAGCAGTCGTGTATTTTTTTTCTGTCTGATTTGGCCTTATTTTCCACTGATTTCGTTTTTTCATAACGTAAACAGAACTTTCGTACACCAGAACAAGTCACTGAATCACCAACTTGTCTTGCAATTTCAGCATAAGAGAGGCTATTTTCTCTCAAAATGACAATTCGGCTTCTTTTTGTAGATGTCCAATCAGTTCTTCTTGTTAGTGTTTTTTGTTTAAAATTAGTTTAATTAAAAAAAAGGACTTAAAATATTCAAAAACAGCAATACTCTATTTAATTGTACTAGTATGCATCATTCCGCAAAATATTTCCACAACAATAACTCTTTTACCATCCAAATAACCTAAATTATAGTTACAGACATTTGATGGATCCTCAGAACAGTGTTTGTGATTGGCTAGTACGCTTTTATTACAAAACACGTCATTATTCAAAACGATTTGTGTTTTGATTTATGTTTTTTGTTCTACTAAAATGAACTTAACTTTTTTTGTAATACAGATATTGTAATACTGTTTTTGTTATTAAATTTTACATTGAATTATCTTCAATTTGATATCTAAACATTTGTATTTAAGTGAAAATTAATATATTCTACAAGCACGCAAAGTTGAAAAATATGAAACTTTCAAAAAATGTCCACACTTTTGGCCACCACTGTATATATTTTATATAAAATATTTAATATTTTTAATATATAATCCTTTATTAATCCTTTTAAATTCAAAATGGCCTCTCGTATAGCCAAGAAAGTAACATGTAATGCGTATGGCAAAGTGACTACGGAATTTATTGAAACAGGTTACAGCGTCTCTAGCAGCAAAATGAGGAGTTTACAAAAAAAAAAAAAAAAAAAAAAATTAAAATAAGAGATTGATTGAAATGTCTAGTTATTAAAATATACACTATACCATAATAAAAATTCATGTAGTTGTGTATAAAATTGGCAAAGTAATTTGCATTTAAAATTATGAACTCTTCTGACTTTATGAAGAGCTCGTCCTAAAAGTGAAAAATGTTATGATAATACATATTTTATATATACAATCCTATAATTTTATCCCATAATAAATTATAAAATTATAAGATATATATTCATGGTATAAAAATAGAAAGATTTTATAAAATCTTATTTAGATGGTCTAAAATTTAAAAATTCCGATTTGTTTCTAATTTTCCATTAAATATAGTTTATAAAACTTTCTCTGATGGAAATGCTAATTTAATTTCTTATAAAAAATGCTCATAATTTAATACATACCCATATCCTATACATCAAGTTATTTTAAACATTTTTTTGACAGTTGTCCAAGTCGGTACTTTAAACATGCCAATAACCTTATTGACAACATTTAAATTTCCCTTGAAAAAAAAAACGTATTAAATAAATCATCAATATAATTTCTTTATTAAAGTAGACATTTAAGAATCTATATATCCTCTTACTAATACAAGTAAGGTCTTATTGGCTTTGCGAAGGGATTTACTAATATGCAAATCCAGAAGATGGGAAAACCCTTGCGTTTGTGAGAAAATAACTCGAAAACGCATTAAATTAGAAGGACGAAATCTCGCCGTAATAGAATAATCATTTGAAATTTTGAACCACTCCATTTTGTGGTCTAACCTTCTATTGGCCTATTTATCGTGTGTATGGATGCGAGTGCTTCAAAATGCTACAGAAATCTAGATAAATGCAATTTGATGTTTGGTATATCTGTGTCCCATTTTTGACCCATTTGGTTAGGTCCAAAATGCATACTCTTTTTCATTGTATGCGAAGTTGCATTTTATATTCAACATACTTGTGCATGTAATTATTTTGATGCAATTCTTCAGCATCATTAAAATTCTTGAAAAACCCTTTTAGAAAAATACCTCAGATTATTCACTCCTAAACCGAGACAGAAATTTATTAAGAAAAAAAAAAAAATCAAACATGTGGGCAAATGCACAATAAAATTAAACTATACAAATCTAAATGGATTCCCTTATCCAAATGTTGGTACAAGAGTGGAAATCCTTTTGTGTTCTGGAACAAAATCGAATTTTATGTTCACTTTTTGAGAAGGATCCTCTGTATCTGCTATTTTGCTTGCCTTTTGTGATACTTTTAAGTGCACCCTCCACCTCTCGATTGGTTCTTTCCTGCGTACCCGTGACCAATTAAAATGCACCCCATCTGACAGGTTATTGGCGGGATCTTTTGTGTGCCAGGGATATAATTGATTAGCACCACAGTAAACACAGGTTCCAACTTGTTTAATGAACCGGACATTTTTATCGCTCTCTTTAATGATTTTGCGGAGATGGTGGTCGATCAATGATCTGCTTTTTTTTATTCATCGCTCCCCTCCCCCACCCTCGCCTCCACCAGATCCATTCTTATCGTCCGTTTAATTATTCTTGCCCCTCTTGTGATACGATGTTGCACCGACGTATTGTCTGAAAAGGGGTGTGACGTAAGAATTAGGCATTATTATTTCCTGTTGAAGTTCGCAGTGCTTAGTTTTAGATAGAACGCTAAGAAATGGTTGAAGTTTCGAGAGGTGTGTGACCAGGTAAGTTAAAGTGTAGACTCTATAGTAGTGATTAAATGTTCTTATTTTTGACGTCTTTTTATTCTTAGATTAATTCAATTCTTGCACGCTTTTGTTTAATTT
The DNA here is from genome assembly GCA_026543865.1 of Argiope aurantia. Taxonomy (NCBI): domain Eukaryota; kingdom Metazoa; phylum Arthropoda; class Arachnida; order Araneae; family Araneidae; genus Argiope; species Argiope aurantia. The sequence goes on along the minus strand of JAPMOR010052242.1, from coordinate 3,505,302 downwards.
TTTTTTATGTATTTAAAGATGGAATTTTGTATATCTATTTTTCACTCGCTTCATGATGTGCTAGAATTCAGAAAAAGATTTTTTATATTTTTAAATAAAAACCATATTTAGTGATATACTAAATGTAAGAATCTATATGATGTACAGCCACATAAAAAAACATCACTGTACTTATCGTCGGATATGTAACTGTACATTATTTTACACTGTACAACAAAATCGAATCTTTTTTTTCTTCTGCAAATTGCACTTGGATTCCAAGATTAAATCTGCATAGCTCATTTGATCTTCATTTACTTGACCAATGATTTGACTTCATTGCAGGAGCAGGCTTTATTTAAATCAAGGAATGTTAAAACTATAGCTGAAGTTTCAAAACTTGGTGAGAAAAAATTCACCAACAGGATTCAAGAATTTCAAATGTCCTTGAAAACATGAGTATATGCTCGTTAAAAGACGGTTTATTCATTTACGGATCATAGTTCAATTTTTATATTAAAAAAAATAAGAAAAACAAAATTAGCTTACCCCATCCCCAATGACTATATCGATTTCGTTTATTTTTGTTTCAAATGAAAGCTCATGGTTCTTAGATACGTCATCAGCTGTCGCTTACCTCCACCACTCATCATTTTCGACAGATATCGCCAAATAATCGGATTTTCCAATTTAAACAATTGGCGCGATTTCGCGTAGCTGAGCAATCACAATATTTGTTTTACACTTTGTTTATTTTATGCAAGCTTAATTTGAAGTGCTTTTGTAAATAATTTGAAATGCCATTAATATGGCAGGCGAACAAATGCTCGCCGAAGGTAGTTACTTATTTTAATTTAGCTGAAGACCTATATTCTTTGTCTGAAGCAGCTTCCTGTAAATCTATCATATCTTAATAGATTGATTGATGTTAATTTTGCAACAAAATTGAAAACATTTACTACAGACATTTCTCAAAATGAATGATTGCATGAATTTAGGCGACGCCAATCACAAGACAAAAGCTACTGCACCTGTAATCGAACATTCAATATCAGCATATTATGTCACGCTATGCTGCATAATGGCCTCTTTTTCTTCGCAAAAAGAAGCATGGCAGGATTCCACTATTAAATTGGGCCAGGAATCAGACTATCTTGTGTGCATAAATTGATTCCATTACGAATCCTATCGCCAGGAATCGACAATGTAATTTCTCGCTAAAAGTATTGACATTAAATATTTTAAAATACTGATTTGATTTTTTTTCCCCTTTCAGCTTTAGGATATCTTGTTTAATTCTTTGCTTTTGAAGCAATATTGCGCATCATAAACCAAATTGTGATTATTGATGGAAATGTACGGGTAGATTCAAAAATATTTTTTATGTAATTTTATGTTACATATATGCTTCAGACTTTCTCGAAGTGAAAAATCTGTTTGATTTTAAACGATATACAACTATGAAAAGTCTGTCTTTTAGACCGTCAATACTGTATATTATTAGGGACTCGAATACACAAATATCTATGTGGTTGAAATTGAACATAACGATTTATCTTTAAGATTATTGGTCTGTATTAGTTTCTGGATCCACTCCATCCAAGAGTTGACCATCTGTATAGTTGTAGGCTGCGACGGCCTGGTGGTAAGGTCTCGGCTTGCGAGCCGTAGGGTTTCAGGTTCGAGACCTGATTCCACCGAAGAACCGTCATGTAAGGGGGTCTGTTGCACGTTAAATCCGTCAGACCAAACGTCCTCCTGCTGGTGTGATGTGGAGAGAGGGGTGCCAGCTCAGGTGTCGTCCTCGTCATCTAACAACGGTTCAAAAGTACGAGGACCGTCCCAAAATAGCCCTAACGTTGCTTTACAACGGGATGTTAATATAAGTAAACTAAACTAAACTGTGTAGTTGTGAATATTTGATGTCTCGAAAATGCGACAATTCAGATGAATGAAAATTGATATGCGATCTTATTCCCGCCATTGCAGACATATATCAAATTTCGTTCCTTTCAATAAAACAGATGATATTCAAAATCCGCACTGAATTTTCTACACTTTATTATGAAATGTCAACCACTTCGTATTGTGCTAGTAAAGAGAAAGCCGAAGAATTCATCTGTTTGGTTTATAAATGCTGTTATAATAAATAATAGAATAAGCTTGCAAAATCTGTCAGTCTGAGAGAAGTTTAAAAATATTCCGACCTTTTTTATGTAATTATCAGATACACAAAACCGAACTTTTGTTTCGTCTTTATTTAACCCGGAGAAGTTTATTTAATATTTAAAGTGCCTGTTTTATCGATTTGTGAATAAAGTTAAACATGAAGAAAAATTAGTTATGGGATTGTAAATTTATCATTTAATTAATTTTTTTTTTTTGAATTGCAACAAAACTCAATAAGCTGAAACTGCATTTTTTTAAAAATATTATTTGGGGTTATTGTTAATGTTTTCCAGCGTTTTCTTATTTTGTATTTGTCATTGCATTTTTTTCTATTAGCGGATCATTTTTTAAATTCATTTTTTTCATTTTCAATTTTTATTTGAATATTCGTGAAATCTTTTTTGGTTTATGAAATTCTGGGCCTTTATTCCTTTTGAATATTACTGTGTATTTAAAGTACAACTAAAATACGCTACAAATAATATTTTTCTTAAGCACTCTGGCAACATGCGTTAAATTTTCTTCCACAACTTTCGTTTGCAAACTGTAACAATCGGATATTTTTAATAAGATAACAGCCCATCTATATGGACATATTCTCTAATGTCTCAGAATGCTGCTTTCGTATTAACGTAAGTTAACCAGTTCATTTTTCTATCAAAAGAATATACAAATTTTGCACACAGTTTGGCTAGTCGGCTCAGTGGTATAAAACAGTAATCAATTCAATCCGATATTGGATCTAATCGCTGTAAGTTAAATGACATTCAGTGTTGCATGTTAACTGCGATATCGGACTTCAGCAAACAAGCCTAGACACGTAAAGAATATTTTTATTGTTATGCCCGTTAACTTGCTATCATTTATCTGATAATGTATGAGAAATGAATTCCCGGAGAAAAATTAAATGCTGAAATGGATGGTCTGTGTTATCGGTGAAAGAAATCTTATTCTCGGGGGAGAATTTATCAAATTAATTGGCATAATTTGGACGAAATCTGCCACTCGAGCCATAAAATCCAACTTAACGATTTAATCATAGACTCTTATTATTGAAAGAGAAAACTTATCCTTTATTATTATTTTTTTTTAAAGCAAAGGTTTAAAAAAAGTTTCGAATCTCTTGTCCTAAACACCGTAACAAAATAATATTTTAGGTTAATATTAAATAGCTTTTACATTATTTAAACCAGTAGAAGTGGTATCCCCAGAACTTTCTCACAGGCTCTCTAATAAGCTTGTCATGCCAGAGAAAGCCTTATATAGCATTAAAGAACAATAGTCACGAAGCGAATTCAGCATTTTTTTAAAGTCTATTATGTTCCCCTTGGCGAGTTTTTTTGGCGATTAATCTCTTGCATGCGGTTAACAGTATCCGAAAATCGAATTTGTGTTTTAGGCGCATTGCTTTCAACCGATTGAAGCAAATTTGACACAAAACAGCACTTATGTCTACACTATAGGTTTAAATCTGTGTGTTATCTATCTAGCTCTCTTCGTTTTGTATTTATTGTGTTAACTTATAATCGATTAGCCAGGTTTCCTCTGAACAGATTTTACTCAAAATGTGATAAAATCTGAAAGTTTTGAATAAAGATCATATGCGAAATTTCAAGCGTCCAGCTGAATGCGTTTTTGGGCTATCTTTGTTACAGACAGTCAGACGGATAGGCGGACATTTCCCGAAAATGTGTTTTTCGAAGATATAAAACGTGGAGATTCATCCAAATCTCGAGTTCAGTGTTTTTTACTATTACTATACTTTCTCTACGCTACGAATACGAGAAAGTAAAAATTATGCAGTGTTAACGCTTGCACAAAAATAGCAGTGTTAACGCTTGCACAAAAATGTATTAATAGGGTGCAAACGATTTGAAAAAAAAAATTATTTGAACGATGGAAGTTGTTCAGAAATTGCTTCTGATTTTCAAATTATATGTAGGTAAATATTATTCAGATAATTGCATCGACAGTTCCTACCTTTTTCCCCCGAGGAAAAAGGTAGGAACTGTCCCCGTTTTGTTCCTGATATTTGCATACGCACGACCTTTCTTTTGAATTACGTCTTCATTGTACTGATCGCAAGAACTCCTTTTCTGCAATTTCATGGCTATCTGCTTAAAATTTGCATTATTGCTTAAGTTTTGCACACCAGTGTAGTTAACATAAAAATATTTCCCGATGACAAGCTGTTTCTAAATGAAAGTTGCAGCAACACCAAAACTGATATCGTATATTCTGTAAGCTTCGAGGATATAGCTGCTAACTTCCGAAGTGTTAAAGGCTTTCAAAACAAGAATTATGCTGTGGTTTGTAAGTCATGTGAAAGGTTGCCTCTGAATTCATTGATAATGGAATAAAAATCAGAGGAAGACATTATAAACAGAAGATATAGGTTATTCATTCATTTCCATTTGCTGTCATATTATATCTCAAAAAGAATAAGATTTTTTGACAAGATTCTTTACCGTCGCATTGAGCCATATCAGCACAGATTTGGCTCCATGTCGCTTTTCCAAATTTTACTAAGCAAAACGCTTGGCCACCTCTTTCACTGGATCTAAATCTTTTAAACTGCAGAATTTTAAGGATTTTAAAGGCTAAACAGTACAACGTTTGAATTCTATCAATGTGTCCATACTGCGTAAATGGATAGATAATCTCTTATAATGGTTCTTGCCATAATCGTATAGTGGTGTAAAGGTGTACTTTTTGGTCATCGATAAAGTTGGCGGTCGATTTGAAAAAAAAAAATATTTCAAGGAAATTTTCACTTACATGGTCATCATACTGACATACTTATTATTTCCTATTTTATGTTCTGTATATTAAAAAGATTCAACAGTTTTTACAATATTTAGTAGCTGCCCTTTAATATAGAAACAACATTTTATGTGTTAAATGCACTAACTTAACAATTAAAAATCTATTTGTAAAGTATACATAAGATATATTTAAATATTAATTGGAAATAACGATATAGAACGTTTAAAAGAACATCTAAAAAATTTATTATTACTGACTGAAAAAACTCATTTATTATTCCTATTTTGAAATGTAAAAATGGATTTTTATGTTATTATGTGCTCGGAAATTATTTATATAATTAAAAGTTAAAAATTTGGTTCAATTAAAAATTTAACTATAGTTTTGATAATCCTTTTCTTCAATAGAAGTTGCTATCCATGATGTAACCACTTGCCAAATATGTTGCGAATGGTCTACTATAGCGTTTTGATAACGACTGACGCGAGTAACAGAGTATCCAAATCCTAAACATCATCATGTTAGGGTTGTCTTGTGTATGTCGTGCCTTTTGCATATGGCCATTTTCCGTGACCTCATTTTACTCTCCTTAACAGCTGATGAGCCATAGAAACTTTGCGTGTAGAAAGAGCATCCAGTCCGTGGCTTATCTGAGTCACACTTTTAAAATGCCTGACCTGTTTGTATCGGATTTTCCGGAAACATAAATATCCTTTTGAAGTTAGTTTAATTATATTCACGCCTCGTTTGAGGCAAGCCACGGTGGCCTGGTGGTGAGATTTTTGGTTTCGGGACCTTAGGGTTTCAGGTTCCACCGAAGAAACGTCGTGTAAGCAGGTCTGGTGCACGTTAAATCCATTGAGCTCGAACGTCCTCCAGCTGGTGTGGTATTTTACTAGAAAGTATATTACTAGGAATTTTGAACTGCGATCACATGATAGAAACGCTTTAGGCTGTATTTCCTACTCGATGTTTCCACGCCACACTAATGAGAGAGCAATTGATCAGACCCACTTATTCTACCAATTCTTCTGAAGAATCTAGATCCTCCCTTAAATTTTCCGGTGAAAGTCAAAACCTTACCACTAGATCATCAAGATCTCATCACCGCAATCAATTTCTTTTGAAGGTAGCTACTGCAAGAAATTATTCGTTATTTCTCAAAATAGTTTGTATTATAATAGAAGACTTCACATTTGATTATTAATTAGGACTGTAAGGAAATATCTTTTAAATATAAAATAAAAAGATTATATATTTAACATACTTTAATAATAAGAATAATAATAATAAGCCGATGAAAATATTTGTTTTGTCTAAAATACTATAAATACCAAATTCAGTATGTTTCAAATGTACTAGGCTCAACTATTTCAATATAGATAATTAAAAGCTTCTTTCTTTCTTAGAAACTTTTTACATATGTATAAATCTGACTCTTCCCCTCTCAGCTATTAAATTTGAACAGACTAACCAATCGGAGTGGTCTCCCCAAAACTTTCTCGCACACTTTCTAATAAGCTTGTCATGCCAGAGAACGCCTTGCATAGGATTGGCGTACAGTAGCTAAGAAATATTTTTTGGCTCGAATTTAGTATTTTTACTGAATCTGCTGTCATCTTTGACGAGTTATGTGGCTATTAATCCCCAGCATAAGATTAATAGAATTCGAAAATAGAATCTGTATTTTAGATACGTTTTTCTCAACCGATTGGAACAAAAATTCGATACAAAGATACATTTGGAGTCTCAAAAACCCATATCAATAAATAATATATAAGTCAATGCGGTTTTTAATAATCGCGTTTACTTGTTTCTGAAAATACAAACCGATACACAGTCAACACGTAGTTGAATTTTACACCAAATTTACGCTATAGAGATTAAATCTGTGTACAGAATTTTATTTATCTCTCTTCGTTTTGCAGTTATGTTAACTTATATTCCAGCAGGCAGACTGGACTGACTTCATCTGGACTGATTTTACTCAATTTGATAAAAAAAATCTTCACATTTTGTATAAAGACAGAATACCAAATTTCAACAGTCTAGCTCAAAGCGTTTTCTGGTTATCTTTGTCTTAGACAGACAGGCATTTTCCAAAAATGTGTTTTTGTGCGAGTTCGAATTTATTTTATCATTACTTTACTTTCTCTATATGACGTGTATAAGAAAATAAAAAAATCTAGAGTTAACTATATTAATATTAACATACATTTCCACTTTTCTACCGTGATGGGGTGGCCTAGTATCAAAATTTAGATTTGGCACTGGAGAAGGTATTATGTGTCCCTTCCAGCTATCTATTATTTTTGTGAGCTAGTACACATTCAATTTATTTAGGTTAAACGGTCTGCCCTTGTTGCTGTGTGGAAAAGGAATTGCAAGGTCATATTCCTCCCATGCCATTACTTAGAATTGCATCGATACAGCGTTTTGATTCTTACTGTCGTGCCACCTATCTTTTTTATCATGAGAGACATGATGTTGTTTAGGTTTGAGGTTTTTGAAGTTACAAAATGCACGGGCAGAAAATTGGTGCTTTATCATGTTTGAGGCATCAATTTTTCGCTTTTAGGGTTATTAGAAAATGATAAAGAAGGGGTTCACATAGCGGCTTATCAGCAACAAAAAGTTACAACTTGGTGCGAATGTCGCCATGTACTCGATTCTCCTATCTGGCCAATAAGGGGCAGGGTCGTAAGAAGTTATAGTCCGAAGAAGCGCAAAGAAAAACATGGGAACAACACGAAACAGCGAGGGGAGATATCGAAAAGTATATTGGTACAAACCTGCAGTTCTGCTTCCCAGCATAGTTGGTTCCACCATCAGAAAGATTGTTTTACAGTCATCTGTATTGGACGGAGTCTGGGTGTCGCGTCGGAGGTCCCAGAGCTTTCCGATCATTTGGCGATTTTGGCGCCAAAATAGATTACACCCGAAACATCGAGAATTTTCCAGATCCGTCCAGTAGGAACCGAGATACGCCTCGAACGTTTCTAATTGGTTGAGAGGCTTCTAGCCCTGCCTCCTGAGACCTATAAAAGGGTCTACAGCTGCCAGAGCGGGGTAGTCGGAGAGAGCAGTCGGAATCGACGGTGAAGTCGTAGTCGGAATCGACGGAGCGGAGAAGTCGGAAGCGACAGAGCAGAGTAGTCGGAATCGACGGTGAAGAACTGATCTTCCAGGGATTAGCAGAGCAGCTACGGAGTCAAGCTAGTGCTGAAATAAGCTGTGCGCTACTGTCTGCAGTAGAGTTTTGTTGTGTGCTGCTGTTTGCACGTCTCGCGGCTGAAGATAGTTGTCTTCTCTGTGCTGTATATAGTTGTCGTCTTTGTGCTGTCCTGTGTGTCTTCGTGTAAATAAACGTCGTTGTTTTCATTCTACTGCCGCCTGATGATTGAGCGTTCTCCAAACCATATAACTTCCACTATCCAAACGAACCCGGCAATTTCGTAACAATATTATAATGATGATAATAATGATATAATTTTTAAAAATTTTCATTTTTGATTTATATATTTACTTTCTTCACCCGTTTAGGAATTCATTCAGATAATTGATATATGAGGAAATGAAATCTGTGCAAGAAATCATATGTATTCTTAGCACTGATGTCAGTTTAAGTCAACCATCTAACTCTCCGACCCGCCCGATGGCACACGGATTTAAACCATAAAACTGAATGACCGGACCGCCGCAACAGCAATTGGCGGGAACTGCGGTTGAGTCCTAAGGGCCATCACCGGCCACGGTACAACCCTTCCCGAAGGAAGTACGTCCCGTCATCGATGGGAGGAGTCAGATCCCCCACCTATTAGTCTACCCTCCAGGGTGGCGAGATCCAACCACCATACCGGAAGCATCTCATCCTCATTTCGAGGTGCCCCCCCGGGGGTTTGATGTCAGTTTAAAAATCTGTTCTTTAAAATCTCTAAAATCTTCACTGAATGCGAAAAAAAAAAAGGTTTTATTTCTTAACGAATGAATGAGGACAAATTATCTAATCCTAGAATTTTTATTCAAAATATTGAATAATTTTTGAGATTATTGTTACGAAACTGCTTTGCGGACTAAATCTCTGTTATGCCTGCTTCATCTCTTAATCTAATTCGGTTTCGAAATGAATTTTAAGCAGTGTGCCTGCAGAATAATTAATAGGCGAGGCGGCTGTCAGTTGTCTTAATTTGAATTGAACGCTGTTCGAAATCAATACTGGCCGGTATGTAATGGTAATGAGGAAATCAACCATGAATTTGTCATCGATTACCGCCTTCTTTTGGTATTGATCCTTAGCCGTCCATTTCTGCTGAAGTTCGTCGACATATAGTAATTTTGTTTTTTCTTGTCTATAAATATAAAATTAAAATAGTCTTTCAAAATGCACTTCTATTTTTGCTCCAAAAGAAAATTTCAAATATATATATATAATTTTATTTTGCCTTTAAATTTATTAATATTATGGAATGTGGCTAATAGTTTTTTTTTTTTGAAATTCTTCACCAGGTGGTGCCACTAGCATAGAATCAAAATTTAATTAATCATTCTGCTGATTATAAATTTCTGAAAATATTATATTAGTGTATGATATCAGGAACACAGTAGAATATATAATTTGAAATCTAGCAAATAAAAATTGATTATAAAATTCCAACTTGAAAAACGTGAAATAATTAAAGGTATGAAAATATGTAAACATGTAATATTCGCTTTTAACTAGTGATAGCATATCTTAATTTTTTTAAAAATCTGAATCAGATTTTTTAATTTATGAAGTGAAGTCTATTATTCTCAAATATTCACAACTGCCAAATAATCGAGGCCCAAGTTTAAGTAGGGCTCAAAACTCTGCGATTTTTTAAAATTATTATTATAGAAACGTAGATTTATTTCGAGAACATAATATGAAATTAGCCAGAGTGATCTTTCCTAAACTTTCTCGCATGTTATTGAATAGTGGCGCGGTTTCCTTTTCTCTGCCCGGAGTTATGCACGTAAGAGCGCGAATGAATTGCATGCATTTGCAAACAATATTTTTTTTTTAATATTATCTAGTATGAACCATGAATTTTACTGAATTCATCACGTAATCTTTGGCGATTAATCTTTAGCATGCGATTAATATACAAGTATCTGAAAAGCAAGTGTGTATTTTGGACGCTTTGTTTTTTAAATGATTGAAAATGAGAATCAACAGTCAATTATAATCATAGTCCCAGAATCGCTATTAAGATTTCATTCATAACCGATTTCATTTTATTAACCGATCGACTATATGTTTCAAAATATGATAATAATTTTACATTTTAGATGCTAAACTCGTGTGTAAAATTATATCAATCTAGCTCTTTACGCTGTGTAGTTATCGAGTTCATTCATATTCGAATAGCCGGACTTCTCTGCATGGATTCCTTTCAAAATTGGTGGAAATCGATGAATGTGTTATTAAATCATGTACCAAATCTCATTCATGTAGTTCAAGGCGTTTTTAAGTTACTTTTTGCCGTTTTGAGTGCACAGACAGACAGACATTTTTTTAAAAATTGTGTTTTTTTTTTTACTCGGGAAGAACTAAAATTTAGAAATTCACCAAACTTTCCAATTTCTTTTTAATGAAATATTTTTATTTTGCTGAAGATTTCCATGATAAAAGCTTTCTCCTTGTTTACTACATATGCGAGAAACTAAAAAGAACAAAAGCAGCAGCAAAATTAATATTTTCACCACGAAACTGAGTATCTCTTATTTGTTATTATGCTTTGTATTGGGGGGGGGGATATCTTATTTGCAGTATTTTTTTTTCCAATTAATCCTGATTGGATGTCTGCTATCGTTAATCTGAGGCGAGACTTATTCCTTTTTGGAAATGAAAAGAATTGTTTTACCGGTTAAATACTTAAAAACAAGGAAATGAATTCATGTACCAATTGCTGAGTGTTTTAAAAGCACCTGGCAACTATTTGTTAAATTAATGCTACCAACTTCTCTGAATTTTGCCTTCAGATATGGATAGAATTGTATCTTGATTACCACCATTTGCAAATGGCGCGGTACTAATTAGAAAATCGAAGAAAAGAAAGATTTTACTTTAAAATGATTTAAAATCTCCAAAATTCAATTATAAGACTTAAAAACATTCCGAAAGTATTTCTTACATTTTTATTTTTCATGCGATGCTATTTCCGATAAAATTGGGTTTTCTCATATTGCATCTAAGAATATGCTTTCAATCTTCAAACTTAACAGCTGCTTTTCTCAAATAATTAGCTTGCATTTGGTTTCTTGAAACATCTGATTACGAATTTTTAATGGGTTGATTTAAAATGTGAATGGGGCGTATGTTCCGTTAGTAGTTAAAAAATTGACATTAATCCCACATCTTCGTATTAAACTGATGGTTAATGTTTAACTTTATTATAAATATTATAATTAGGCATTTTAAAATTTAAGTTGAGATATTTTTGCCAATATTTTTATATACTATTATGTTCACTGGTTCACCAATGCATTCTTTGTTGCCCCAAATATATTTACAAATAATATGAACCCAAAATTATATAAATCAAATTGTCATTTTTACGGTTTTCCTTCTATTTTCCGTTATATTACTACGTACAAAACGCTTTAATTCATTCCATCACGTAACACCTATGACTGATATTGATATGAGAATAATAATTACTCTTTATTATTTATCAAGCTCAGTTTGTATTTATTATTGTGTTTATTAAAAGCAACGAAATTTGCTTGATAATTTTCAGAATGTAATATTATTTAGAAGAAAGCTTATTTCATTTTTCCTACCAATTTCAGGTGCCGTGGCAGCTTCGAAAGCCTACATCGATTCCTTAGCCAAGTTGGCTCGGCATGCTCATCAAGGGACATGGGGTGGATGCACAGACATTGGTAAGTTCACAAAGCAATGCTCCTTTGAGACTTCTCAAGTTTGGCTCATCTTTTTCCGGTCAATGCGTTTGTTGCCGTTGTTCCAGACCTCTAAATACATTATTATTGGTAAAGGCTTTTGCTATCTCCAAGTCTTATATTCAAGACTTTTCTCATTTGTAGAAAATTATTAAAGAAAGAGAGAAGGATCTTTGATAAGAGAGAGAGTGATAGCCATAATGAACATTTGGAACGAAAACAGACAAAACATGTATCAACTAAGACCAAGCATCCTGCTCACCATGCCTAGAATTCATAGTCCTATTGAAAATAATTGCTAAATTTTATGCATTCAAAATATTACATATTCTTGTCTGTTGCGCATTAAATCCGTTGGAGCCAAATGTCTTTCCACTGTTGGAAGTTTCGAGACAGAGATGCCAACTCAGGTGTCGTCCTCATCTTCTGACCGCGTTTCACAATTACGAGGTCCATCCCAAAATATCCCTAATGTTGCTTTAAAAACGATTTCTCTATATGCTCTAATAACTATATTCCCTAAGAACTATGTCACATTCAACAGTTCAGGTTAAATATTCCAACTCTTTAAAGGAATTTGAAGGATTTTTGTATCTTACTTGTCGCATCACACAATTTATCGTTAGTGCCCCGTCTGTAAACATAAGAATATTTAAGTCTTTTTCTTTCATCTTTTTCTTGACTCAATCTTAGTTTGAAAGAATTATTTCTAGATAAAAATTCTTACGACTTTCTATTAATTTTTTATTTAATTTTATTTTGTCATTAGCATTTTTATTTGAATGCTCTAAAACAATAGAAAAAATATATATGAACATTGAATATTTATTAAGAAAGACGAATATTTGACGACGGATCGCGATTTTTATTGTCGCTTTGAGAGAGGGGAAAATACGATCGTTTTGTGTGTGATCTAGTTTGGATTATGTAATTCGTAAAGTCCGTCATGGAGTTGCGTGCCGTAAAATTTTCTTATTTGAACGTTTTACGTCATTATTGATGTTCTGGCTTATCGATATATATTTCTGTTTGTTGTTTATGTAGTGACTCAAATATTTTAAAAGATTTTATTGTTTTGTGTTCACTACTGACTGAGTTTATGTTCAGTGCACTTTTCGATTTTTTTTTTTTTTTTTTTTGGAGAACTTGTATTCTTATACCAAGAGAAAGTATTGAAACCGTCAAAAAATTCGACCTCGAGATTTTAACAAATTTCCATATTTCAGATTTACTAGAGTTCGAAAAGCATATTTTTGGAATTGTATCTGTTTATTTGTGAAGATTATAACTGGGAAAGAAAAGCACTGAATCTAATTTGTTCTTTGGTTTCATAACTAAATTTATAGATTATCGTAAAGATTTGATTGAAACCCGTCGATGAGAGTTTTCTCTGTCCGTATGCATATTTAGCTCAATAACTCAATAAAACATAGTGCTCAATATGGATGAAATTTGGCATCCAAATTTGTCATCGAAATGGTGGATGTGTAATAAATTTTAGACCAAATCTGCCGAAGGAAGAACTTTTTGTTTATCTTAATAAAGGCATTTATGTAAATGTGACGAATCACAACAACGAATCGACGTGGTCGTAACGACGAATTCGTATGCCGTCTGGTAACCAGTATTTCAAAGCATAAAATGTGTTATACTGTGTCACTCACTACACATGGAAATTGGATGGTGAAGGAGGAGGGGGTATTAACTGTTACAGATTTTTGTGACCTTTGAAGATTTGTAATCTTCTACCCTACGCGACCCTGTTTCTGCTATCTGCATAGTAGTGTAGAAAAGGATAGAAAGGAAATAGGGGGAAAAAATCAACGGAGTGATCTCTTCGAAACTCTCCCTTTACTCTTTAATAAATACTGAAGTAATTATTAATTGCAAATTTGGTGAACGATAGGCAGGAAAACGCTTATTAGCGTGAGGTTTTTTTTTTCTTTTTGCGATTAATCGCTTGAAAGATTTTTTTTTTATTATTATTTTACACAAACACCAAAACACAATACGTTTTTTTTTATTTTCTTTTTTCAATTAATTGAAAACAAAATTGATACAGAAATACAATTGCAATTCAAAGATATACGTCAAATTTCGTTTATTTAAGTCAAATATACGTTAAAAAATATAGTTAAGTAAATATATACGTCAAATTTCATTTATTGTATTACACATCCTTCGACACATCCTATTTTGGACATTTATTGTTTTTTTTCCTATTTGTTGTTTTGGACATTTATTGTTTTTTTATAGTAATATAAGAAACAACGAAGCATTTCTAAGTGATTTTTGCATTTTTAAAATACTTGCGTCTGTCGCTTAGTTGCAGACTTGCAACTATATATTCAGTAATTCGATGCATTGCATGCGAAGGAATTAAAATTTACACTCGCCTCAAATTTTTTGACCATTTTTTTCTTCTTCCTCTTACTATCTTAATAAGTTACAAATGAATTCAATGAAACTTTCAATAAACAAAATCTATACAAATTATAAATTCGTGACTTTTTTTATAACCAAATATAATGAAAGTATAGATTTTGACCACAGTACTATTCATTAGAAAAAAGGTTCTCATAAAGACAAGATACATATAAGCCTTGCCGGGAAATCAGATTTGGAAATGAGATTATTCTAAGTCTTCTTGAGATAAGATCGGAATTAGTTGGATTGTGACATATTAGCTTTCTTTTATATCCTGCATGATTCCCGTAATGTTCGATTTCGGAATCCAATATAGCCTTCGTGGTCCTCTCATGAAGATAGAATCTTTTACTAACAACTTTGCGGTTTTATATCGCGTCATTGGAGAAATATTCTCGAGTTACCTCATAAGTAAGTGTCTGAGATTACATTTCTTGAGGAGAAATTGCTTTTCTCAAATCAAACATTGCCCTGGATTGGTTCATAAAGTCCTATACGAGTGGTGGAGCTCGGGGGTTTTCATCGTAAATGGTGAGTCATGGGGTGACCTTTTTAATACGACCGTAAAACAGCAATAATTTTTGTAACAATCGGGGTTTTACTGCATCTTTTGCCGCTATCTCAAACAAGTTGAGGAGGGGAAACTGTTGAATACACTAATTTTACTTTTCACATTGCGAAAAATATTTCATTATAGCTCTGTAGTCTATAGGTTGTTTGTCTGGATTAGAAATCGGATAATTATATCTGTGTTTTGTTTATGCTGAAAGTAAAACTACGGACATATACACAAATAAATAAATAAAATATGACAATTTCTAAATGACAATTTCTTAGAAGACCATTTTTCCAGAATGGAACAGCAAAAAAATTTCAAGAATTTCTGGGCTTTATTTTTAAAAAAAATTATTTTTAAGAAATTCGAAAGGAAACATTATAGTAATGTTAGTGAAAACATTTTAGCGTCAATAGCATTTTTATTACTTGCATAATATGGCTAACATGTGATTTTAGAATTGGTTTTTAGAAATAGTTTCTATCTAGCCTTTTTTTTTTAATTCTGTAAAGGAATGATAACGTTTTATGTTGTCTTTTTACATAGTGACGGAAAAGTTCAAATCGATGGATGTACGGAAAAAAAAGTCCACTGGAGTCTCAAAAAGGTGGGAAAAGTCTCAATAACGGAGAAGGACGCTTTGTTCTTAAAATAAAACATGATATACAGCTAGCAAAGCACAGATGAAACGTGTACAAAATATCTTGTGCAATAAACTGTATCACACAAGAAGAAATCAGTAATTAGTTACCGTAACAGTACAAAACACTCAGAGATGAACAATCCAAAGAGACAATTAGTTCTACTGTCCGCTTGAGCTCAGCTCAACTTAACTTACTACTGGTTTGTCTCTGGATTTTTATAGCCTCCATTACAGGGTATTGATTGTTCTAGAATAAACGCTGGCACTCGATTCATAATGAAACTATCACCAAGATACTCGATTATTTGGGGTCCTTCATTTTTATTGCCAAGTTTGTCACCAAAACCAGGGTGCCAGTGGTTAGGCATCCATTCAGCAGCCATCACAATACTTGTAAACTATTTTCCTAACAAATTTCTTACAATTTTTTAAAAACATTCTTAAATGTAGAAACCATGACGTGCACAAAAGATGTTTTAATTATCTTCGCAACGCGCGTGTGTGCAGTAACTAAATCAGCTTAACTTATCCTACTTTCCTAGCTGGTATAGCGTAAATATTGCTTTATGTAATTAATTTTAGTCAATGTTTATTTGTCTATAAACTGATTTTTGACTTGTTGTAAATAAATTTTTAAAAAGTAACTGTAACAAAGCAGCTGTTATTTAATTCCATCTATTTTAATTCTAATTAAAAATCAAACTTCAAAATAATGTTATCAATTACTTTTTTTTTATCGTGGAATCTTTACTATCACTATTCAAACTTATTCAACTGCACCTTAGCGATAAAATAAATACACAAACAAGGATGTTGCAAGGAGTCGAGATTAGAAATTGTTCATAATCATATACAAATAAATTTAATGGTGCAATAATTTTTAATTAAATTTTATTCATAATTAATTCATATTCTTAATTAATTATTCGCTTTTATTTATATTTAAAATTTAGGTCCACGATGAATTTTTAAAGCAAAGAAACGCTTAAAACACCATTTCTGCTATATCTGTATATATCTTCTTCCCTCAACAAACTATTGAGCATAATAATTTTTTTTTTACTAAATGTAAATAACGGTAAAAATCCATATTTTAAAAACGTTTCAGGCAGTCGTGTGACATCTAGATTTTGTAGACGTTCCGTGTTTTGATTTTATTATAAATTGATACAAATATTTTAATTCCATGAGTGTGGCGCAGCTTTGCCAAAGATGGCTTTAATGCCATAAAAATCAAATTCAACTCAACTCATGCTGTCGTGTGTCGCTGCATTTTCCACTAACATAGAAATCTCTAAAAAGATTGCTACGGATAGGCAACAGATTTAAATATTGATTGTATAATTAAGTGAATGAATGATTATGTAAAAAAAAAATGATCCTTTTGAAATTTATTAATGAATATCCACAATCCCTCAGTAAATGAGACATTTTAAAAAAGAAATGACTAGTCATTCTGGTCTATTATCTTTAAAGATTGTCATTGCCTTCTGTTTATTTCCGAGATGCCATTCAAAGACAGTTTCTGATATCTGACATATTTAGTTAATGAATCTTCTGGGTTGCTTCATTGTTGTACGGAATCCCAATATGAGAACATTCCTTTCGAAGAAAGTAATATTTCTCGGTGACTCAATATAAATTAATATTGCTATCACGAAATTTTCTGTAACCCCCCCCCCTTCCCCTTCAATTCCGTTATGCCCCTGAATGTTTGCCTACTATTACGAAATCCAAACACCTCAACCGGTTCAAACATTTCTATAAATCACTCTTAACCCACATCTCACCGCGTTATTACCTCCCCAAAATGTGCATTTGTTCCTATTCATAACGGCAGTAAATTGTCTCATTGTACACCCTCACACATAATTGTGTCACTGAGATTGCGATGTCCATTCCATTCCATCCCCCCACCCCCATCTGTGTATCGGAACGCCAAAGACATCTAACCGCAATATCCGTGTCCGGGCCCTGCAAATCCATTGTTAATGAGGAAAGGGATATCCACATGTCACTCGCACCACCCACCCCTCTCATTTCCCCTTCCTGAGGGAAGGATGCGTCTTGTGTCCAGGCAGGCAGCTTGCTTTGACAAGCGCGTAATGCAGGCGGCCTAGGCAGTTATCCCGAACTGCGCTTTTTGATGGAGATGCTGGCGGAATTTTCTTCTCGGGGTAAATGGCTCTTTAACTGGAGCGAGAAGGAATTGCATGGGGACGGGGGATGGCCTGCCTATTACAGTAGCCTTCCTCGCCGCATCACTCTTCCTCCGCGACGAACGGAAAAAGCAATGCACTCTGGGGACAGACAGCTTCTGGATGAGGAAGTGGGACGTTTCTTCCAACCTTCTATCTTTTTTAGCTCGTGATTTCCTCGGACAATAGAAAATTGGGGAAACGTGTCCGCCTCTTGATTTTTGCGTTCATATATTTTTTTTTTTATTCCCATCTGAGAAATATGATTGAAATTCGAATTGATCGGTAATTTCAATTGATCTTCTCTGGAGTTCCCTTTTCCTCGAATCTCTTAAAAACATAATGCTAAACTACCTTTTGTTTTATGAATTTTATTTATCGTCATTATCATTATTAATCGTCATCAAAAATGAAAATTGTTTTGGCTTCTTGCAAGCTTTTGTTATTTAACCCTTTGCACTCTGAAAAGTAATTCGATGCATAATTCACCTAACATAAGGACTTGCTGTTTTGCTCTGAGAAATAAGTAATTGTTTTAATCTGAATTTTTCCGAAACACTTAATCTGCATATTTTGCGCCATAAGCATATGTTTTGATATTTAAATTCATTTTTTAAAGAATTATTCATTATTCTGGAGCTTTTGATAATTTGGTGGTCTTTTTATTTGATGTATGCAGCATTACTGAGAGTTTACAGTATTAAACCAACAGGAGTAGTCTCCCCAAGGCTTTCTCGCCTACACTAATAAAGTTATCATGCCAGAGAACGTCCTGCATGGCATTGGCTTACAGTAGTTATGAAATACCAACTATTGACTTGAATTTAGCATTTTTACCTTGGCGAGTGTGTCATCCTTGGCGAGTTATTTGGCAATTTATCTCTGGCATGCCATTAATAGTACCCGAAAATCGAATGTGTGCTTTAGTCGCGTTTTTCTCAACCGATTGAAATAAAGATATGATTCAAGACTGCATTTGTAGTCATAAAATCCCATATCAAATCTGATATAGTTAAGTCATTGCGTCTTTGAATTAATCGCGTTTCATGTTTTTGAAAGTACAGACCGACAGACAATCAAACTGTTTTGGATTTGGCTCAAAATTTGACAGGTTTCTGCACTATAGAAATTAAATTTATGTGCCGAATCTTATCTATCTAGCTTTTTTCGTTTTGTAGTTATCGTGTTAACTTATATTCGATCAGACGGACAGACGACTTCTTCTGAACAAATTTTACTCACAATTTTAAACGTATCTGCAAATTTGTTATGAAGACCCTATACCAAAATGGGAGCCGTTTAGTTCAAAGCATTTCTGAGTTATTTTTGACATATACTGACAGATGGACATTTTCCTGTAATGAGTTTTTCGAAGTCAGGGAGTCTACCACGTCGAGATTCATCAAAATGAGGAGTTTTAATTTTTTAAAATGATTATTATACTTTCTCTTTACTTTGCATATAAGAAAGTAAAGTAAATAAGATGTCAAAGTGATACATTGATTGCTTCAAGGGAGAAGCCATCCAATAGCAGAGGATTCAATACACCATTCCATGTGTTCTTAGTGAATCGTAAGAGATAAATTTTCTAAGGCTCCTCTCTCTAAAATTTTGTTGCTACACGATTTATTTATTTAAAAATACAATCAAAATTTTAATTTTTACTTGTGTTCTCTGCAACTCATATCGTCGAAACTTCAATTTTAAATAATGGGGATCTTTTTCAAATAACATTTTATATAGGATAAATGATTTTTATTATAAAGCACCATACAAATATTTGTTACTTAAAGTGTTTGCTTGTAAAAAAACAAAGGAAAATGTGTTTAATAAATACAATAATTTTCAAGTTTAAAATTGCAAATCTAAATGGTGAGAAAAAATTTTTTACAATAAATCATTCCTAAATTAGTTTAATATCTGAATATAAATTCAATAATTGTAATAAATTTATTTTCAGTTTAATGTATATAAAAAAATTAAAAGAATTACAAATTTAAAATTTGAAAAATATTTGATTTTTTAAAAATTAAATACAGCAAATGTACAGATGTATAATGCTTGTAAATATTATAGCATAAAATTTCAGATGCGTGCTCTAAAAGGAATTTTATGAGTGCGTACTAAAAAAATGCAGAGATCTGTTAATTGCATTATTAAAAGTTACTTTTGTCTTATTGAATTTATATATATTATACATTTCGGATAGTATGTATGAAATCTTTATTTAATGAGGTTAAAATTGAAAAATCGATTTTTTGATGATATAAATCATCCCAATTCCCTTAAAAGACTTTTAACATGTTGGACATGAATTGTGAATTTTTCTATTTATTTTGGTGCTGCACCTTTCAATTACTGTATTTAAAATACTGTTTGTTATTTACTGGAATTAATTGTCTATTGAAATAATCAAATTTTTAAAAATAAATAATCGTAATTATTATTACTTTATTTAAATTACTGCGTATTATTAATTTATACCTATTATGAAATTACTAAATATAAAAATTAATCTTTATTTCCATTTTTTCTCTTAGTATTTTTCCGAATACATAGTACAGAAAATGATTTGTAATCATCAAAAAATTCGAACTGGAGATTTTGACGAATCTCCACTTTTTAGACCTCCCTGAGTTCGGACACATGTTTACAAAATGTCAATATGTCTGAGACAAAAATAACTCAAAAACACACTTTGTGCTAGGGAGATAAAATTTGGTTTGCGGTCTTGGCATGTGGTCTTTGATATGCGTTTTTTTGTAGTTCCATTTGTAGACATTTAATAAAAATCGTTTACTTATCCGGCGAATTATAATTTACGTATTCCTGGATGAGGTTCACTGAACCATTTAATAAATAGGCAATTAGATAGCTATTAATTTTTTTTATTATATAATGAATAATTCCCCAATAAATCATATTATTTAAAAATAATCAATCCATTAGTAAGTTGTCATTTAATAAATCGTTAATCCATCCACCAATAAGTCATCATATAGTAAATTATTAATCAACACTCCAATAAATTATCATTTGATAAATTACAAACCATCCCCCCCCCCCACTAAATTATCACTTAATAATTCATCAGATAGTCTCTCAGTAAGTTATCATTTGAGAAATCATTCTTCGCTTCAAAAAGTTTTTTTTCAATGATATATCTATGTATTTCCAAAAAATTTAGTAAAATCATCTTTATCGTTTACTATCGTCATTTTTAAAAACTTAGTTATATACATATTGTTACGAATTTTCACCGGGGTTCGTTTGGATAGTGGAAGTTATATGGTGTGGAGAGCGTTCAATCAGCAGTAGAAAAAGAAACAACGACGTTTATTTACACGAAGAAACACAGGACAGAACAAAAACGACAATTATATACAGCACAGAAGACGATTATTTTCAGCCGAGACGTGTAGCATACAACAAGAATCTACTGCAGACAGTAGCGCACAGCTTAGTACAGCACTAGCTTGACTCCGTCGCTGCTCTGCTAATCCCTGGAAGACCAGTTCTTCACCGTCGATTTCAACTACTACTCCTCTGTCGCTTCTGACTACTCTGCTCCGTCGTTCCCGACTACTCTTCTTCGACTACCCCGTCCACTCTGACTCTGACTGACTTCTTTGTCTGGCAACTGCAGCCCCTTTTATAGGTCTCAGGAGACGGGGCTAGAAGCCTCTCAACCAATCAGGAATGTTCGAGGCGTAACTCCGTTCCTACTGGACGGATCGGGAAAATTCTCGATGTTTCGGGTATAATCTATATTGGCGCCAAAGTCACCAAATTCGTCGCCAAATGGTCGCCAATCTCAGGGACCTCCGACGCGACACATGGACACCGTCCAATACCGATGACTTTAAAGCAGTCTTTCTGATGATGGAACAAACTATGCTGGGAAGCCGAATTGTAGGTTTGTGACAATATAATATTATATTGTGCTTTGTTGCTTTTTAAGACGGTTTTATTACCTTTCTCTTCAGTAAAAATAATTTTACAATCGATTTTAAACTAATTTCCCGATGAGCTGGAAACCTGAGACTTGAAACATAACCCAGAACTGGATGACATTGCAATGTTAACTGTTCGGTATTGATCTGTACGATCTTTCGGTTAGGTTTTGTCATCGGGTGTAACTGACTTTTCAAATTATTTAAAAATTGATTGCAGAATTTTATATACAGAAGATTAAGGAGCAGAAAAATAATTATTTTAATAACACTTTTTTTAAATATACCTCGTTTTTAAAACGGATTAAAAAGCAAAAAATAATTTATCCTAATCCCATACAGTTTGCAAATTTTCAAGACAATCTGCATGGAGCAGCTAGGATAAATAATATTTTTACTTTTTAATCCGTTTGTAAAACGTGGTATATTAAAAAATATCTGTGCGTAAAATCTACAATAATATAAGGAAATAATTTTCCCGGCAAGAGAAAAAATCTTCAAGCGCACTTCAGACACCAACGAGGAAGAACTGTTCTTTGTTACCAAAAATATGAACTCGGTATTTCTGAACGGTATTGAAATAATCTTTCCCTGCTATTCTTGGCAGTACTTCTCAACTGTCAACCGTGGCAAATCCTCCATATCTGTGGCTTTCCTGTGTTTCCTCTTCCATCTATGAGTAGTTAGTGGATGCGTTTTATGCTCTCATGTCTGACTGACGGGGTTGGGGGGGAGACAGCGGTTACTCGAGATGAGGGGCAGATAAAGAACCCGAAGAAAGCCTATTAATAGATTTTTTGTCCCTGCACTTCATTGTAGGGGTGGGATGCGAGTATCCGTGTCACAACTATCTCCCGGGTGACATATTCGACAATGTCTGCCATGGATTTTCAGTTTCCGAGCTCAAAGCCCATTCATTCCGCCACAAAGGGCTCTGGGGGGAGGAAGATTTCACTTGTTTATGGATTTATGTCGGACGCTGTTCGCTCTTTTGTTTGGGCGTGTTTCGGTTATTGGCGTTTTAGCTCTCATCAAGTTCAAAGGATGAAGTTTCTTTAGTGATATTTTTGAGCTGTCAATCCTCTTCTGTCGGCTTTTTATAGCTCTTTTGATTCTATTAGTCTGTTGCGATTCTTAACCTGATGTTACCTTTGCGCATGTATTCTGTCTTTGCAATTATTATTTTTATCCCTTCAAATCTTTTGTTGGTCATTGCCTAATGAATATATATAATTTTCTTAGAACATATTTTTGTTTAATTTTAAAGCATTTTAAAACTTTATTTTCTCATATCCCATGTATGCGAAGAAAGAGTATTTTAAGTATCGATAAATTCGAGTTAGAGATTTTAAGGAAATTTCGCTTATTAGACCTTCCTGGGAAAAACATATTTTTGTTATTCTGTCTGTCTGTTTGGGAATGCGGTAACTCAAAGTCGCTACTTTGAGCTAAATGGACGAAATTTGGAACATGTTTTTTAATCCAAATCTGTAATGTCATTTTAGACCAAATTTAATCCACATAAACCAGATTTCTATTAAATTTTGAACTAAATTCATCCCATCCTATTAATTCTAGTTTAACATAATTACAAAAGGAAGCGGTATGGGTAAAATTTGTTGCATAGATTTAACCTTGAAAATATAGAAACCAATTAAATTTGGCATCCGTCGTAGGTGAAGTGAGGGGTTAACCCATTGTTGATCTGTACTTTCACAAGCATGTAAAAGCGATAATTCAAGAACAGAATCACTTAAACATATAAAATATTATATGTGATCTTGTGACTGTATTTTTGTGTCAAATTTTAATTTCAATCAGTGGGAAAAATAGAAATCCAAAACATGTATTCGCTGTCCGGATGCTTCTTCAATAATCGCATCACAAGCGTCAAAGATCACACGCAATCAAGTTCTTTCGAAACTATTATTCTCCAATAGCATATCATTAATAATTTACAAGTGCATTTGTTAAAGAGTGTACTAGAGAGTTTCAATATTGTCGAGGTTTCACTGGTTGTTTCTACTTCTAATAGACTGAATCTAGTCAAGAAGCCCTGTAAAGATATTATTGCTTGCAAAATTAAAGGACTTTTTAGAGTTTTCGGGACACTTCAGCTCAGTTCCTATCACGCAGCATTTCTATCCTGTCTTGATTTTGTTACTTTATTCTTCCGTATTTTGAATTTTTTAAACGGCTGTATTTTAATCATATATTTGCCGCATCTAGCCTCCCATTTGTTACCGCACGCAACTTTACTCCAAAATAACTTTATAGTGATGCTATAAAAAGAGAAGGCAACTCGTATTTGAACTACCACTTTAGATTTTTTTAATGTATTTTGATAGAGAAGAATTTATTAGAATTTTCATCATTTATTTCTTTTCAAAAACAGTTATATGTGAAAATTTCGCTTCGGTATTAATACTTTATTACATAAATGCTTTCATTTTGCTGTTTGGAAATCTTAGCACCTGGATATCTTTTGTTTAAATGTGTCTTTCATTATCTCACAACATCCTCTGTGTAATTAATCTTTGAATTATAAATTGGCAAATTTAGATCATCTGAGGTCTCGAATTTGGAGCACTTAAAATGTGCAGTAATAAAAGAAAAATTTCATTGAAGAAGTAATGAACTTTTTTATAGTCGTTAATAATCCTAATCATAATTAAGAAGTTTTCAAAGTAATTAAATTAACTTTTTTTTATGAAAATCACTTTTAAGTAAGAAAAAGGATTAAAATTTTTATCCGTCCATTTAAAAAAAAAAAAAAGTTTTTAATTGGAGCTCTGGTTTTTCAAATTGTATTATCCTTTTTTTTTTTTTTTTTTTTCCCTTAAATTCATTCCAACACCGAGTGTTTCGATGTACAATACAGAATTTTTGTTGCATATCTTTTCTTTTCCCTTTGTTATCTCGGATGTTATACAAAACCACAGCATTAATTTTATACCAACATTTGATATCTTTCCTTTTATTGTACCTGTATATTTAATTATAACTTAGCACTGATTCATTTACAATTTATGAATATTACTTGTTGTTCTTTGATTTGACGAGACCGTAATTATTCACGTAACTATTGTGATCAAATAACAGTAACTTCAAAACAACAACAACAACTACAACAAAAAAAAAACATCGAGTAAAATTATTATAGTAAATAGTAACAAAGCAGTCTATAGCTACTTAGTATTTTGTAAAAATATTCAATTGGCGATATGTAAAACCGTTATTCTGTAATTGCAGCCACATTGCGTTTTCTTTGGAGAATTTTTCCACAAGCATTTTTAAATAGTTGCAGCATATGTTACCAAATCCGGATCCTAATATTTAATAGAAATGGAGCTGTAA
This sequence comes from Argiope aurantia, assembly GCA_026543865.1. Classification (NCBI taxonomy): domain Eukaryota; kingdom Metazoa; phylum Arthropoda; class Arachnida; order Araneae; family Araneidae; genus Argiope; species Argiope aurantia. The sequence goes on along the minus strand of JAPMOR010052242.1, from coordinate 3,480,330 downwards.
TAAAGGCCCTATTTAGATATTTGTCGAAATATGTCTGCACTCTTCAACCTTTCAAATAAAAGTCCACAATAGATGCGGCGTTCTATTTGAGAAATGTTATTAATCCATTCAAAAATGTGCATACTTCCTTTATTGTAATTATTTTACAAAAATTATAAGAATTGCTTTATTCTACATTTGACTTCGCAGCGTAAAGTATATGATGATGACAGATGTCTTAGGTGCGAGTCCTCAGTCCAACAAATGCTCTAAGAATTGTTTTATCCTACATTTGACTTCGTAGCGTAAAGGATATGATGATGACAGATGTCTTGGGTACGAGTCATCAGTCCAACAAAGGCTCTAAGAATTGCTTTATCCTACATTTGACTTCGTAGCGTAAAGGATATGAGGATGACAGATGCCTTGGGTGCGAGTCCTCAGTCCAACAAATGCTCTCCGTGTAATTTGTCCTGGTGAATGTACTCCTTTTGATAAGGTGTGAATTTTTGGTGTTTAAAATTAACTTCTCTCAATAGCTGTTGTTACTTCTAAATACTTTTATTTTGGACATACTATTCTTTTAACAGCTTTGAATGTGATGTACATATTAAAAAGATCATTAACCCAAAGTGACAAGGAGCACTTATTTTTAGAACCATATGAACAAGTTCAGATTTACGCAGATGTGCACATAAATATATTCATACAGATTCCAATTTGAAGTGAGTAACAATAATTGTTTATGTAGTTTCCGAGATGACTACATATTTGGTGCAACTTCATAAAGAACTTTCACTTCTTGCTTGATTCTTGTAGTAGTGCCAATATTATTGTACAGTGGAATTTCGGTTGCCACTTAAGAGGTTGCATTAACCACTTTTTCAACCGTAGCGAGTGTTCTCTGCTATTTGAAGTGAATAACATCAACTGTTTATGTAGTTTCCAAGGTGACTTCTTACATGGTACAACTCAAAAAAAGAACGTTCACTTGTTGTTTGATTCTTGTAGTGACAATAAATATTGTGCAGTAGAATTTTGGTTGCTTTAAGAAGTCGTATTGACCTCTTTTTCAACCGAAGCGAGTGTTCTCTGCGATTTCTAAAGTCATAATCTAGCACCCACAGTAGGGCAACCCGTAGCCTTCAAATCCAGCAATCCCAGCCCAAAAATAGAATCGATGGATTATTTAAAAAGGAAGGCGGGCAAGCGGAAAATTCCAAGGGAAATAAAAGTAAAGAAATAGCGCGAAAGCCATCAATTATTATCGAATTCGAGATGGATCCACGGAGAGAGAGAGAAGTGATAGGGGAAGCGAAGAGAAAAAAAAATAGTTCTGAATGGAAAAAGGGAAGAGACAAAAGTGGTGACCGACCTTCGCGAGAATGGAACTTCACGCCGAGGGATAGCAAACGATAATGCAAAAACGATCGATCACTTGCGTCTGTTAGTGATGTAACATTCCACTGACCGCCGTTTCCAATAGAGACAGTCCAAAAGAGAGTGACACTCAAACTGTAAATAAAAAGTTGCTGTCAGTGTCGGTTGGGGACATCTCCCTCTCCAGCTGTCACTCAGTGAACCACATCTCCCTTTCTTCCTGCCTAGAACGAAACTTGGTTTCTAATTTAAATTCTAATTAAGCCGAATAGAAAGATTTTTTGGGAAAAACTGGAACTAGTTTGTGTGGAATGCTTGGAAGAAATTGTGTTTTGTTGTTGACAACCTCAATATCGAAAAACTGCTCAATATCTTTTTCTGTATTGCGCATCTCGCTTCTTGTGTGAGACAATTTCGAAGTAAGTAACAATTATCCGTTGTATTCCATGTGTTATAATCCATTCATATCTGAGAATCATCACCTTTTCACTAGTCAAAGAAACAATAAATTTTTTTGCAATAAGGCTTTGGGCCTTTTTTCTATCTCGACTGCTTTACTAGAGGACAAATTTCTGACTTTATTTTTATTCGAAAAAAATTCTGTGCGACAACTAATTATTTGTTGTCGCACAGAAAGCTTAAAGGGAAATGCTATTTTCCAATTAATAATGATTTAGCAAATTTTGATGAAAAACTGTCCATCAAAATGATTTTCTTAATCATTTTTACTCTTTCCTATGAGAGGTATATAAAAAAGGAAATATTATAATAAAATAATTCAGTTTCCAAATTTTTATACTTGTTGAAACTCTACAACCTCGAAAACGATTTAGAATTTGGTTCGCTGTTTTATACCAAAAATTATAAATTGCTGCCAAAGTTTGTAAAAAATCTTTAACTCTAGAATGCATGACTTTTTATTCTTTTACAAAAGAAAAAAAAATGTTTGAATAGCTGCATATAATTTAGGAAAATTATTAATAAAAATTAATTATTTTCTTTTGTGAAATTAAAAAAAAACTATGTGCCAAATGATTACATTAAGGATTAAACAATGTCCCACTGAAATAAATCACATGGTAACAGTTTCGTCATAATAATGTCCCTTTTTACAGTACAAGAAAACCTTGGATAATATTTTTAATGGTAGAATTATTCATACATCTCATCATTTTCCCAAGTCTCCAGTTTAAATCTAATCCTAATACCAACATTGCCATATATCGATCTTTTCTATAATTATTTCTCAAAAAGCATTTAAGAAAGGATTTCCGAACACTCATTGTTGCCTTTTGTAACAGTCATATGAAACTTATAAACGAAAATAAAAAAATAGTAGCCCAATGGTTACACGATGCACTGTAGGTTTAAACTGGGATTCTATTCCTTTGTCCATCCATAATACTTGAATAACTCAAAAGAATGTCAAGTTAGGTAAATGAAATTTGACATGCTGTTTTATTGTTAAAATTATGTATCTATTTCAAGCTTTGAATCATATTTATCTCTAAATTCCAAAGCTTTAGCAGCCAGCTTATACTTTTAGTATAGATTCTTTTGTTTTGATCAATAGTTAAATCCTTTATGCCTCTGTAACGTAGTTTCTTTATCACTTTTACTGCCTCATATCGCTGGGGGTTCTGTTAATATCCATTACATAAAAACGATAAAATCAGACAAAAGGCAGTAAAGACATCAGGCAGGAAATAATCTCTGGATTCTAGTTGACCCCTACAGGGCGTTACTATGTGCAATCATAAAAATATGTGTGAGGAAGGATCTCTAAATTTGATCACTTGAATATTTTTTAATATAGAATGGGTAGGTAATGGGTATAGAATGGGTATAGAATGAGAAGGTAATTTTAATGAAAAATAGAGAATTTTTTTAAAAATTCGTTTTAAAAACTATGTAAGGAATTTTTAGGAAATAACTTTAAAATAGAAAAAAAAAATAGAATTAAAAACGTGTGTGTCAGCATTATTTAAAGAAATCTGATTTCCGATGTAGGACCATTTTTCTTTCTGTTATGCCTGATTAAAAACAAAACTATTTTTTCTTTCTTAAATTCGCAGCAACACACAATGTATGTATCCATGTGTGACATTTTATACTTTGGCTAATTTCTTCTCCTTTACGTTTTTTTAATCCTTTTTTTTTGTATATATCTAATTGTAACTATGCTACGTTTTTTCTTCTTCTGGAAAATGAACATATTTTTTATAGTTTTTTTTATTTAATATCCTTATAAGCATTTAAAATTACTTATATTCTATACTTAGGATTCATCATATTTTTTGTATTGAAATGTTTATTGTGCTATTTTAATTACTTATACGAATATAAGCAGTCAAAAGATGATATTATGACAATTTGAGAATAAATACACACTTGTTGATTATTCATGCTAAATAATTTCAATGTCATATTAATATTCATATCATTTGTCAAGTCCGGAGTTCAAGAACTCCCATCTCTCAAATAATCAATTTGTGGATTATTTTCAAGAGAGCTGGTTATGCATCTCGCATTTTAACATTTTTAATAATAATTTTTGAAAATAATTTTTAACAAATTGAAAAAAAAAATTACAAAACACAATCTAAAAAGTTTGACTTGTAAGTTAATAAACCAACTGCAAAATTTCGGATTACAGTAATCTGCAAACGACTTTGAAAACATAAAAAGAATTAAGAACAACATTCTGAAATTTAATTCGAATATATGGTCCATATAAATCAAATGAAAGCAGAAAATTAATTTACCCAGAAAATATCACAAAAAAAATAATAATCAAGTCTTGGGGTTCCGCCATTTCGGGTAATCCTTAGATATTTTTCTACTTTGCCTATTTAACAATCCAGTTCTATGATTTGCCTTCATTTACGAATGTTTTATTTTTATTGATTCAATGCTAAATCTAATCCTATTTAAAATAATTGTGATGATAAGGACTAGTCATTGTTTCCTTATAAAAACAGACAGAGGAAAAACAATTGAAGTCAATGCAGATCGATTGGAGCTTAAAAGTTTTGCATGTTTACATAATAACTGCAATAGGTTTGAGTGATATTATATCAATTACGCAAAATTATCGTTTACACAGGAAATTCACGGGTGCTTATACTCACTGATGTGGACTAAATGTATCAGATAATTTGTCTCATTTAATGGATTCGACTAATACAGATGTAGCCTAGTTCGACGTTTTGTCTCAACGACGCTATGAGCATGCGCAATGTTTTAACTATATTTATTTCATCCCTTCTTTACAATTATCCCATGTAATTATGCACATGTTACTGAAAAAATTCCTGTCTATTCTTATATTAACTATATCAACAAAGCCTTTCCTTTCCTCTTCTGACCCAATTATCAATCACCGTCAAAATCAAGACCACAGGCACATCGTCAATACCTCTTACGAAAAAATGGAACCCCAATTTGGAATCGTATTTATTTCAGTATCTACCACCAGTCTTGGCACAAATGAGAGAAGCGATAATCCACAAGCAGCCGATTTCATTATGATGAACATAAAAGTATCATGTAAATGTATCGAATAAAAATATCAGAATCAAAAATATCAAGTGGAAGTATAAGTACAATCGAAAATAAGTATCAACCTGGACTTGATACAGTAAAACTGACTACGCTCTCAATTCTAAACTGCATTGCGTGTCTTTCCTTTGCAACATGTATGAAACAGTTCATTTCACTGCCATGCTAAACACTCTCAGTGCATATCTGCAGTTACAGTTAAGAGCAGCATGTAAAAATAGTATATCTTAATGTGCTATTCACATTTCGGCAAATAAATCTGTTTAGCGAGTTAATCTAGGCGAAAGTCAAAAATTATTTTTTTAAATATCACTTACAGAGAACGATTATCACACCATAGTCAAAGAATAATCGCAATAAGAATTTCTAGAATAATAGAGTAATTCTGGTATTCCCAACAAATAGGTAATAGGCATTCCTGGAAAGATTAATAGATGTTCAAATAAGCGATAAAACATTCTTATCGTATAAGTAGCAAAACAAATTTACAAAAACAAAAGATGGCCATCAAGTGAGAATGGATAAACAGCACTTTGACTTGTTAAAACTGAATTCTCTAAGCTCTAAGATTTCGGTGAATTGATTATTAATGGAATAAATTATTTTGAAATTCAACATTTAGATGTAGTATGATTCAAATCGTCTGGTAGTTAAAAAAATGTTAGAATACAATTTTAATAGATATTTTTAAAAGTAGATTTTTTTTGTCAAAAATATTTAGCCAGGATAAAAATTCTGATTGAGTGAAAATTGTGAGCCGATAAAAATATTCTTACCAAGTAATAGTGTACTAATTAAATACAGAATAATTTTAATCTTTAATGATAATTTAGAAACACTTTATTACAATATTTATTATAGATTTCCTAATTGTAATGTTTTATGTGTCTTTTGTTTCAATCTCTGATTTTTAAAGCATGTTTAATTTTTTACTTTTTGAAATATTTCCTTTGTCATCATTATAGAATAATGTAACAGTTTTTCCACAAAATCTCTGACGTATGGTACTTTTCTTATGAAATCAATATTAACCGATTTACTGCTATTTAAGTTACTGCTAAAAAATTGGAATCTTCAATTGTCATTGGCAATACAAAGGTGTAAAAAATTTCAAAAATCGGAAATATCAAGAGCCGAATGAAAATTCTATAGGAAAATTACAATTCCTCTAACATGAAAGTTACAAGTATGAAAGACGTTAAGTAAAATATATTTAAAAATACCCCACTGGTTTGATGGAAGTAAATGAAAATCAACCACATAACGTACTCATTAGAATTCAGTGACAAAAACTACATGCTACATGTAGCAGAAGCACATAATAAATTCCATACATAATATCTTAGTGTATTCACTTTATTGAACAATATGATTGCATCAGCCTAATTTACTCTTAAAAACCAAGAAACTTTTCCCGTATATTTTGGCGCGCACATGCAGTTTTCCCAACTTCCATATTTTATAAAAATTCTCGCCAGCTCTTAATTTAGTATGCAATTAACACGTTGCGGCTGTAATTGGCGCATTAGCAAGACTCCCGCTACTCGTATATTATGCCCCTGCTGTATAATAAGCTTCTGTTGTTTCAACGTTGTATGTTTTCTGTTGGCGGCAGATTAACTTCCTCTCCAGGATGCTATCCCAATTACTTTGGGCATGTTCAGTTGGAGAGGGAAGCGCACAATTCGTACTGTAGAACAGGATATTTCTCTCGATTGGAATATATAGGCTAGTTTTTTCTTATTAGAGGGAAAAAATTAAAAATCTCATTAATAAAAATAATCCAGTAAGTTATAAATTTAAAAAAGGATTATGTGGCTATTTATTGGTAATCATTGGAAACTCAAATCATAAATAATAACATGTTTGTCATACTAACTCTTTAGTTCTATGACTTAGATGAAAAATGATATTCTTTTCAAAATGATATGATTTTTGTCAATATATATATGTAATATTTTCGAATCCTGTCAGCTAAATAATATGTAACATATTTTTGGTTGAAGCAAAGTGCAAGTTGAAGATATAGATGAGACGTTGTATTTTTAATTCCGTTTTATTCTCTCTCGGGAGGCAAACACGATTATTTACATGAAGGCGCAGCACGAAACAAAAGCAAAAGGCAAAAAGGGACGAACAAATGATCACTAGTCTTATATAACATAGGATTTCTGGCCGGGCGCCAATTCAATACTCGTGTGACCTTTGACACCTTTTCAAGGGCAACCGAAGATATCACTTTCTCTTGATACGTAGTTCTGATGGCGCATTATTTTTACAGAGGAATTAATGAAACCGAAAGTGGAATTGGATCACGAAATAAGAGAATATATTGGAATGAAGTTACAATGGGCTAAATTAAGATAAAAATCTTGGAAATTAATTTGTATTAAATTAAGAGTTTAAAATGTATATATATAGTAATTATTTCATACCTGTCTTAATTCATTGAAATAAATTTTCTAAACATTTTTTTCTCTGATCATATTTTTAAAAAAGTACATTTTTCATTATTGCCTTCCAGTTTAATGGTCATTTACTTTCTTGTATATGATTTATACACACAGAAAGTATTGTAATTGTTATTAAGTCGCCTCGAGATTTTCCTGAATTTCCACATTTCAAACCTCCGTTAGTGCGAACAATTTTATGCCCCTTTTCTCGTATTTTCAAAATCCATTTCTGTTCTTAAGTACTAAATGCTGTAGCTTTTATTGTCTTTGATTTATAATGTTACTTGAAAATCACGAGTCTCATAGAATGCCGAGCCAATTCTCTTTTGAGGAAACTCCCGAGTCAAAGGATTTAGAGCCAGAACTCGTTCAGTTTATCTTTGTTTTAGACATCAGTGATGAGAGCATGCATTATAGGTTTTTATCATCAGTTATGAGAGAAACTTGAAAACCGTCTGAAACATGAAAATTTAGCTGGATTTCTAAGATCTGAATGAAAAAACGCGATCCAACGGAAACTTTTTTACTTACATCATACAAATTGTCTGATTGTTTGCTTTTATTATAGCTCAGTAGCAAATTTCTTAGCCTTAAGAGACAGAAATTTTTGTTCCTATTATAAAAATGATATAAATGAAAGGAAGAATTATGTTTTATATTGTTTGGATCAATAAATGCATTTCCCGAAAAGATATGAAATGTAACTTTTTTATGCAGTCTCAACCCACTTCTATCAGTCATATTTAGTAAAATATTCTTACCATTTTTAATATTTTAAGCAAAAAAAAAAATCCATTATACTGCAATTTAAACTGATCCTATTATGAAATGTTTAAAATTATGACTTTAGATTAATTTAGCATCTAAATTTATGACCTCGAATGAAATTACTAAGTTATCGCTTACGCTTTTGAAATTATGCATCGCAGTGTCTCTATGACCTCCATTTAAGTTACAGATATCTCAGTCAATTTTTGTCATAAAACATTGACATTTTTTTAATCATATGTTTTAACCCTTTGCACTCGGAAAGATAGTTCGATGCATAATTATTCACTTAATATATGGACCTGTTTATTACACTAAAAAATAAATACAGGCAACTGTTTTAAGTTGAGTTTCCCTAAAAAATTAATCTACCTCTTTTTACCATTCTGTAAGTAGTTTTAACAATTAAAATTAAAAATAAAAAAAATGTCAAAATGATGCACCTTTTTGAATGGTGTTAGAGAGAAGACGTTTGAGTGTAAAGGGTTAAATACTGTTTTCGATTTCTTGTAGGTTCAAATGACTTTTATTTTAATTACAGCCATTCATCCCGTTACTACAGGAATAAGCCGTATAAACAGGGATTATTGTCACTGGCTGTTATGCTCATTAATTATCAGCGTTTGCATAAGAGGACAACGACTAACAAAAGTTGAATGCAAATTATGAATTGTTTTTGTTTAAATCTTAATTTGCATGATGCCAATAGAATTCACTAAGGGAAAAGTCGGCACATGTTACAAAACAAACAAACAAAGAAAGGGAGAGAAATTTTAAAAATAATTAAAAGTTGTCTGCCGCAACTTTGTGCGAGGCACATTTAATTGGAAAAAAATATTGTCCTCCGCTACACAATCCAATCATTGTATTTTAAAACAAAGCACGTCTCTTAAATATATAGGCGTTTTAGTTCTATAATATAAATCCATTCGATTGTGCTTTACTCTGGGAGGCAAGGAAGGAGAGCTTAGGAAATTACCCTTCCATTTAAACAGCGGAAGACATCAAATGACAAAAAGTACATAAAAAACTTTAATCTCTATTCGGTGAAATTATATTGGGAAATAAAAGAAAGGACTCCAGGAGAAACAAATACAAAAACGTGAGTAGGGGGGGGGGGGTGTACGTGTTGTCTTTTTCGCTTGCACGAGCCCTGACAGGTTCCTTTAAAGTGGAAAGCCCTCTGCCAGAAGCCCCATCTTAGGCATTTCAAGCCCCGGTGCTTTTCTTGTCTTAAGGCGGGGGGTTATTGGGAATAATGGAATGCTTTGAGGGGTCGTTTTCGCCGCTCGAAATGTCACCGAGGGATTTTGTGCTCTTTAAAATGGGAGGGCATTACGCTGGAAGGGAGACCAGGGAAAACGAAACGTTTTGTCAAGCGGCTTTAATGTAATTTGGTAACTGAGATGTTTTAAAAAATCGTTTCGAGGAGCTGAAGATTTGATTGTACCTTGAAGAACTTGTTTGGAAACATGATTAGAGTATCCCCTCTCCTTTGTGATTTGGAAAATGGTTTGATATGTCACAGGCTTACAAAAAAATACATTCATGCTCAATTCGATTACCGTACTTAACTATACAGGAAAGATTTTCATGATGCCGAACTTATTAAAGTTTGGAAAATAACATACAAGCAACTCTGAATCAAATTTATAAGTTTAAAATAAAAATAAATTAACAGAGATGTGAATAAATTGTCAGGCGTGGTATATTTTTGGTATATTTATATAATGTATCGCGTTTTGCGCTTATCTTCGTATTATAGTGAATCAAATTAAATAAAAAGTATAGATTTCCCAATCCACCAAATAGGTTTGAAATTCCTCGTAGAACTACAATTTTGGTATCAAAACAACGTATCGAAATTCATTTATCTAAAACTTAATTGCGTTTTTAAGATATAGTATTCGCATGCATACTAAAAGTTAGACAAATTGTTTAAAATGGATGCATACTGTTGGAGATTTACACAGCGAGTATTGCAAAATATCAAAAACATTTAATTACACAGTAACACACACACGAAGTCATTACAGTAAATGATTAACTATAGAATAAAGGAGTTAAGAAGAAGAATATGAGTATTGATATCTAACAATTCTGAAATTGACCCATCTATTTTGTTGCGTATTTTATTTGCTTTCAAGAGCGCACAGAATGATGGGTTCTTATCAGGCTGATGAATTAGTTTCAAAGTTGAATACAGATTCGCAATTCTAATGACCAAACCATATTTGTATCTTGACTAATAATAAAGGACGAAGTATGTTTGGGAGAGTTCTGTGTAAATCAAATCTTTGCACCTAGAACTATCAAAATTAGGGGATGGATTTATTTTTTTTTTTGAAATTTTAATTGATTAAAATTTAAGGCTGATGATTACGTTTAAAAGTCGATTTTTTGCGTTATGGATTTTTTTAAAATTTAATATTCCTGATGTTTGAACAGGTTTCGTTATAAGACACTTAGAATTTTGCTTCTAAGTCCATTTTTTTTTTTAGGAAGTTGCACTGATTTTTATATTTGCATTTACATGCGTTTTAATGCTGTTTTACATCATTAAATGCTTACATCAATTTACATCATTAAATTCTATCATTATATATTTTCACAAATATATAATGATAGAATTTTTTTGAGAGAAAACTCATAAATTAAAACCAATGCTTATTTTTTTGTTCACATTTGGTATAATAATTTCTCAATACGATATGCAATTCATAAACGAGAGAATAAGTAATCTATTCATTTAGAAATATTTTATAGATATTTTAATGCTTCACAATATGAAAAAAATTGAAATTTTTCGCGTTTTTTATCTGTGAAACTCTAATATGTATAGAATGAAGTACAACTTATTTTTTTAGTTCTGGTGCTAGATAAAATATTTCTTAAGCTATCTACAAAATTTTAAGTAAATTAGTTGATGAACCTCCAAACTAGAAGGATTTTGGTATATTTTCATTTCGTAGATGTTTTTTAATCTATTTTATGCAAATATTCAAAAATAAAATAATTTTTAAACACTTTTTCGAAAAATTCATCCTCAACATAGTCACATACCTAAAGCGTAATTAGGGGAATTTTCCCTTGATAACTTCACCAAGCTTTTCATACTACTTTTGCATCATTTTAAAATTCAAAAAATTATCTTTTTAATTATTAATTTTTTTTGCCTCGAAAATTTACATGAATTTTGAATATTTTTTATGTGTTTTTTAAGTTTCCTTTATTGCATATCATTATTATTGTGAGATTCAACCCATTTTTATTATTTCTTCAAATATTTAATGTGTGATTTGCTTCTATTATTGAAAGCTAAAGAAAAAAGACTCTATTTATTTTCTATGCAGTTTACGTGAGGAATAAGAAAGTGAAGTTAGAGTATCGCGAAAAACAACATGCATTTAGAAGGTAGATTGTCAATTAAATTTTTGACAGACTCTGATATCATGAGATCGGACTCCATGGAAAGCACATTTACACAGTAACGAAGAAAGTGTAAATCTATTAAAATGATACGGCTTTGACATCTGTCACAATTTGCTGCTTAAAAATATTTTTTTTTGAAAAGTATGGACATTAAATTATACTTGAGAGATTTAATTGAAATTAAACACAACTAATGTAGTCGACGAATCAGTTGATCACAAAAAGTTACTAGTATATATTTTACAATGGGGTTAATCGGTTGTTATTAATAATAAACGATTAATCATATCGATATAGAGGAATCGATTAAGTCCTTTTAAGCCTTTTAAATTCAATATCCCGTATAGCCAGGGAAGTAAGTATAATAAAGTGACTATACTGGATTTATTGAGACAGGTTGCAGCGCCCCCTAGCGGGAATGAAGAAATTACAAAAATAATTTAAAAAAACTAATGAAGATCGGCCAAAAAGTCCAGTTAGGGAAAAAACGCAGGAAAAAGTTGCATGAAGTTCTGCTAAAATGGCGGAATATTTACAATTAATATTATGGTCTTTGTCTAACTTAAAAATGCTCTCAACCTTAAGTTGAAAATTATATCCTCAAATCCTCTCCCCCTCCCTAATCCCTCCCCCCGAGTGCGTTATTCAGATTATTATTACTTTCCCATTTGCTTAATTTCACTTCGCCTCTGTTTAACTTGGAAAAATTATATGACAATACTGATCCTCCTGCATATATACTCCATATAATCGCATCTCACAGGGACCGACCGACTGATAAAAGGATAGATATACTTTAAAAATTCCATTTTTCTGAGTCCTCGAAGTCTAAAACGTAGGAATTGATCAAAATCTCCAGGTAGAATTTAAAAAAATAATTACAATACTTTTGTTAGCCAGAAAGTAAATATATATTCGCATTATGTCAAAGAACAAGATATCAAATTCGTTAAATCCCCTTTAGTAATTCTCTACTATTTAAGCATATTGCTGGTATTTTTGATTCTCTGTTCTGGGCGATTCATTTTGAGAACCGTACCAATTGCACAAATGGACTTCGATTCAACAAATATGCGGTTCCGATTCTCTATTGCATTGCCTCTCAGCGGAACGGAGTGTGTTTAAACAACGAATAACAGTTCGCATAAATGGGTTGTCGGCTTTTGTCCGTGCTCTTTTCAATAGGGTTTGCGTGAATTGCAGCTTTTTGTGACAAACTGACTGCGACAATAGGCATTTTTATGATTAAAAGCTCTACGTATTTTTAGCTGCTTTTCAGTATCGCCGTTCAGAACGGGAACAACTCCGTATGGAAAATTTTGCTGACTTTTATTGGTGTCATAGATTTTTTTGTCCATTTTTTGAAGGAAAAAATATATGATCAATATTTTTCCCCCATTGAAACATATGTTGTTGATGTTGCATCGGGAACTCTTGAGGTCTTCAAATTCTTGCGAGATAAAATATTAATAATTTTCTCTTGTGTGCATTTTACTTTTGATGATAATATAGAGGCCGATTTAAAACTTATCTTTCAAATTTCGTGGAAGGTAGGGAATATTTCAGGAAATCGATTTCATATAGGAAAGTATATCCGCAAATATTTTCTACATGGCCATAATGGACAAGTGAAGTGAGCACAAGGAAACAGTCAAGTTGAGTGGTAGTGAATGTGATCTTTATTCCAACAAGGCAAAGTACATTCGTTACCAGTAGGTGCTCAAGATTGCGACTATTTACACAGACACGGGATTCACAACGCCGTTGTATCGACCACCGAATATTTTCAAAAACGCCTGAGGCATATCCGCCGAGATATGTGGTATCAACATGATGGAGCTCCAGACCATAGCACACTTGTTGCGCGTTATTACCTAAACTGAACATTCGGAGCTCAATGGATTGGCAGAAATGGACCGATCGTTTGGCCACCAAGATCACCTGATTTATGGCCGATGGATTTCTTTTTGAGCTGGACCATGAAAGACCATGTGTACGAGACCCCTTCGGCAGTGAAAAGGGACCATTTTGCACGTATAGTGTCGGCCTCAGGCATTGTCCGTGATTGCCAGGAGCTTTTGAAAAAGTGCGGGGATCAATGCAACGGCGTTGTGAATCCTGTGTTAATGTAAATGATCGCAATTTTGTGTACCTACTGTGAACTAGTACTTCACCTTGTTGGAATAAAAGTCACATTTGTTGCCACTTAATGTAACCTTGTGTTCACTTTATTTGTCCATTTTGTCCAAGCAGATGACGTTTAAATCGGTTTTCTGGTGTATTTCCTTCCTCCCCAGAAAATTTGAAGGATAAGTTTGAATCCCTCTCTATATAAATTATTGCAAAATAATTTATATATTATTAGTTATATATAATCATGTAAGATTTTTCTGAATTTTTTTTTTCTTTGGATAACTGAAGCATTGAAAATTAAACTGTATCACTGCACAAATTTCACTAAATTTACCCAGACATCATATTGAAACGGAAAAACATGATTTCTTTCGAAATTAGTGTATCAAAATGATTCGAGCTTATTGCATATAAATACATTTTACTTAATGCTAAAACGTTAGTAAAATGAAGGAAAACGAGTCATGCATTTCTTGTGTGCACAGCTTTCAAGATCATTAAGTCAATGGCAAAGGACGAGAAATTATTCCAGATTTCCTAAAAATACCCGATAGCATCTCTTGGAGTTCGACCGTTATGTATTCCTCTGGATTTTTCATGTTCCCTAGAAATTCGTGAGGAACACCTCCTGCTGAATACACAATTGTAGATATCTTTCCAGCAATTTTTTTTTTTTTTTTTTTTTTTGTTAAAGCTATTCAAAGTTCATTCACACTTCAGCAGCAACTTTTTGGTGAGAGATCGTGTGTTCTTATGAATGTACACGTATCATTGTTTCGTTAGCAATTAGTTTAATTGTTATTATGGAATATAAAGCAATTTAATTCTTATCTAAGATTCCATGGTATTGACAGACAGAATATCAATGAGTGACTGGATATAAAGCATTTATATTTTCAAAACTATCGCACTTAATATGATTAGTGATACATGAAAATGAAGAACTATTTTAGTTTTTATTCAATTATAAAAGTTCGACGTGTGAACATTTTATGAAATGCTGAATATAGAATCTATAATCAAATTCGTTCCACACATTTTGATGTTTTATTCTCTCAATAGTGCTTCATGCAGTGTTGATGCGTTTCTTTAAGTTTCTTGATTGTTTTCAACTATTGAAACCTAGAACCAAAATCTTTGCTATTACCCATTAAAAAAAATCATATTAGGTTAGATTCTGAGATATTGGAAGCCATGTGACGGAGAATAAGTCAAATGTTACCTGCCAGGGTTGTGAAAGCTCATATATAAGAGGCATAACAGTATTCAAACTCCAATAAGATTGGACTCCATCTCCTTAAAAGGTTAGATACTATCTATTCATACTATCCTCACCTGGTTGTGGAAATAACTATATTTTCATCGAGTCCAGATAATTACTATTTGTTGAATGATGCTAAAAACAAAATTTAAGACGTTTTTCTTTATCTTCATGTATCAATATTTATGTGAAATGATTTTAAAAATATAAAATTTTAAAATCCCATCATTCATTTATGCTAATCCTGCAACCATACAAATTGTACATTTCTTGCAAATTGGATTAAATCTGGAACGTTTTTCCAATCCCTGAAAAACAATCAAAATTTGATTGTGTTTCGTCTAATCCAGAACATCTAACCACTTTTTTTTAAAGGAATCATTTCTGATCTTTCTCGTGTAAAGATATAATATGGCTCTTTTCATGTTAAGATTTGTGTTGGAGAAGTTTAAAAATGCTTTTTTTTTTCTTTCCAGTTTACCCATTGGGTTCAAAATTTGTTGTAGATTTACAATTTAGTGTTAACGTCACGATCCCAATTTCATTGATGCATCTTATTGCCCTTTGAGATCTTGTAAACGTTTATAGTTAAAATGGATGAAAATTTGTCAGAAACGACCCAACATTTGATACAGATCTGAAATTGTGATAAAATTGCATATAAAATTTCATTTATTTAGTTATTGCCTTCTTATGTTATATGGGAAATCAGGTAGATTATTGGATACTATATATGTGCAATAAGGTAGGTTTATGATTTTAGAAATTTTTTCACATGGAGAAAGTTCATCTGAAATCGGTATATATAATCGTCTCCTGCCGTCTGTAAACTGGATAGAATTAAAAATATCCCGCTCTTTTGGTACAGGTCATTATCGGATGCGAAATTCCAACTTTCGTTTTTGAAGACAGATTTTAAAATATTTAATTGACTAATTTATCGATGTGCAAATAAATCCAAATTTATATAAATAAATAGCAAGATCAATGTGTGAAGATCTGCAATTTTTACTATTTTATGTTTATGCTGATTTATTATATTCTCTTTTCACAGCCGAAATTGAAAGTTATTGTTAATAATTTCTTCCAGGATTTTTTTAAAATTTCTATTTGGCATTGTATTTTTTTCTGTTAATGGATTACAATTTGTTTCAATTACTTAATTTCGATTTGAGTGTTCGTGATCTTTGTGGTTAAAGAAGAATCTCTAATACCATTATATATTTACTTCTAAAATGCACCACAAATCAAAAAAATATTATTTCTTAAGTACTCTGCCATTGTTGATGATACTACAACTTTCATTAGATAATCTGTGACAATCAGATCTCAAATAATGTGAAAAGAATAATAGTCCGTCTGGATAAGCATGTCTTTTAGTTCGATAGAATTGTATACCACAATCCCTTTATCTAGCTTGCTGTGGTTTTTGAATATTCACCAAGCAGATAGTTTAAATATTTTTCATAACTCGAGAAATTAATAAAATATGAAGATTCATCACAATCTTGACGTCATATATTTTTTTTACCATTATAATAATTTATTTTTATTTTATTTATTTCCATTATGTATAGATATAATTAAAAACGAAATCTAGAATTGTTTCAAAATTCCGATTTGAAGAAGTGAATATTTTATCCAGTGATATTTACCCAAATTTTGAACATGATATTCCCACTATGTTTTGAACGAAGGTTATCTGACCCCATTTAGAAACCAGTGGTTAAGAATTCCTTAACAAGCCCCTATCTTAAGTACCATTCCAAGGATTGAAAGAGGCGATTTCTGCTGTTGATAAACACTGCGACTGACTCATGGAAGCGTGCCTCTTATCGAGTTCGGGACATTCTACTGACCCGTGCCGCGATGAAAGATTTATCGCAGGCTCGGGCACTTTGAGAAGGGAGTGAGAGAGGGTGTGTGGACAAAATGCCTCAGCGATTCTGAAAGCGATGTACTTCTTAAACACTCACGACTCCCGTAGAAGATGTCGACGGATAAATTCGAACGTCGCCTGTGGATTTGTCCTCCTTGTGGAAGGATGACGGATGGCACAATTTCGGTTTGGTAGGCGATATATCATCTGCCAGTTTCGTGGGTGCTTTCGACTAGTACCAGATGTGAAATTTCGAATAACTTAATTATTTCGTGCTGCTTACAATTTTGTAGTCGTTAATTTGAAGATTATGCACAGGATTCTTGTAACTTTGAATTGTCCGGCATCCATTCTTCAAGAGCATTTAAAGTTTCAGGAATTTAAACCACTTCATTTAAACGCGAGCGAAAACCTTTTGGCAATAGAAGAAAAAAAAAATTTAAAAAAATTATGATGCCGCAGCTGACATCTTTTGAACTTATTATGAAGAAGTTATAAAAGGAAGTTTATCTGCAAAATTTGATTTGTCAAATGGACTGTAAGGCGCATGTTGGCAATAATGCGCAAATACATTTATCAGAGGTTAGTTTAGTTACATTAACGTCCCGCTTTAAAGAAACATTAGGGCTATTTTTGGACGGGCTTCATGTTTTTGAACCGCGGTCAGATGACAAGGATGACATCTGAGTTGGCACCCTCTTCTCCAAGTTTCCACGCCACACTAACGGGAGGACATTTGGCCCCGATGGATTTAACGTGCGCCAGGCCCGCTTACACGACAGTTCTTCGGTGGAATTCGGTCTCGAACCTGAAGCCCTCCGGCTCCGAAGTCGAGATTTTACCACCAGGCCTCCGCGGCCCGCATTTATCAGAGTGTATAAGTGAAAGTTTTTGGAAGACAACCCCTCCTGATTACTTAACTTTTTAAACCCGTTTATCCATTTATAAAACATGCTGTTTTTATTACAGATCAAATGACCTGTCTTCCGTATAAATTTCGGGTTTACGTATTTATATATTGCCCATCACTTCATTATGAAATATTTGTTTTATAATATTATAAGACAAACCTTAAATAAACCCTCAATATATTATTTTCTTACTTTAAATAAGAAATTTTAACTGAACTAATAAATTAAGCCAACAAATTAAGGATCATATTTTATAAATATTAAACAAGAAACAATTGACATGTGTTGTGGTCTAGTCCAGAGTAGCTAAAATCTCTTGATATGCATTAATTCTGAGAGAAAGTTTTTTTTTTCAATATAAAATCTATATTTGTTCAACGAAATGTGTTTTATTACATTCGGCGAGTCAGTTCTTTTATGTGAAAGCAACTCCGAAAAAAACCTGCTGATTTTTTTTTTATTCGCAATTTTATTGCATTACTTTAATTTTGCTCTCGTAGCTAAATCTTAAATTTTAGAAATAGACATATACTACTCATCCAAAAATACTCTAAATTAAGTAATAATTTTAAAGAATTTTAATTTATGTTGATTCAGTAAGCCAAAAAAAAAAAAAAAAAAAACTTTTAAAAAAAAATTATGACGTCTAGGATTTTTTTGCAGTACCCCTCGTTTTATTTAATAATTTTTAATAAAACATTCTTGATGTTGTTACATTTTGATTTAAAAAGTTCCACTCTTTTGTGACTAAAGTTGGACGAGTTATGAAGTTTTGAAAATAACTTCTTTAGATGGTATAAGATCATGTCAATAATCTCATGGAGTAAGATCCGACAATCACTGTGCGGTATTTACTCGAGAGTGAGTAAATGGGTCTAAAATAATGAAATTCAAAGTTTTATAATTACTTTGTAATAAAAAAATTCACTTCCCGCAGAAAAGTGAAATTTTTTAAAAAATATTTGTGTATCTAAATTATTTTACTAATAATAAATAAAGTTAAAAGGCTAAAAAAAAAATTGAAAGTTTATCAGAATTATATTTTTGATAATCAGTTATCAGAAATATAATTCTCTGCATCCTTTACAGCATTTTTTCCGAATGAAAGTATGTGTCTAACTTTAACAAATTAGAAATTATCTATCTGACCGCGATAATAGTAGACACATTGTGTGAGAGGAAGAGGTTCTGAAATGTAACAATATGAGTTTTTTTTTCTAGTAACATCATTTAATTATCGCATGTTGTCGTTATCGTGTTCCCCTTTAAAGATGGACCGTTCGTCTGTGATTACAAGTTAGACGTTTCTCCATCTCTTTTGCTGACGTCACTAAGTTATCCCATAATTGCCATAATTTTTCTAAATATTAAATAGCAGTTTTATTTCTCATATTACCACACCATCAGAAAGGGTATTTACCACTGTGAAACGCTGGAATAGCTCAAGTAAAAGTTGATCTTCTGAATAGAGGACGGCACAGTGAACATTTGTTAGCCATTAATATCCTGTATAATAATAGCAGAACTACCTGATGGTTTGTAATCTCTGCTATAAAAATTCTTTCTTAATCATAGAAATATAATTAGCTTATCTTTCCAACTTTATTGCACAAACGAAATCTGTCTATCTTTATTTGTTCTAGATTTATTAATTTTTAAAGCTACTCCGGACTTTTGAATCACCCTGTAACTTATTCAACAGTTATCGACACAGCTCGCAGCAGCCAGAGAAATTCACATAATTTGCCGACGAAAGACATAACGCGAACCTTATTACCATCTAATAATAGAAGCCCTATTCAAAGGAAATTGAAATTCTAATTCAACTTTCTCCCGACTGAGCGCCCGCGAAATGGCCTGCCAAATATTGAATGACCAAACATTCTTAGCGAAATCCATTTGAAGTCAATAAATTGTATTGACTGGGAAGTTCATCAGCAAGCTAATGGATTTCGTTTAGTTTGGGAATTGATTATACTTTGAAATGACGCTGAATGTGAATTCATTCTTCTGGTTAGGAGGCGCGATGAATTTAAGGTTTCGTTATTTCTGTTTAAAATCGTAATTTAGTTAGCGGTTCAACGTCGCCGCTTTATTTAAGTGGGAGTGTGATTATAGAATTAAGGAGAATATTTTCCATTGGAGATGTGAAATTTGCAGCATAGAAATTTTAGTCCGAAATGGAAACATTCTCCTCCAAATGTATTAGCGAAATTTCATCAATAACAAGCCGCCTAATGTTATTAAATCATCAGCGATGTTAATAACATTAATTTAGTAATGCCTTCAAATAAACATAGAACCTTCATGTCTTAAATAAACTTCGGGCCTTCTGACCGTCAGCTATGTAAACAAAATGAGGAAATTAATTGACAAAATTGATCCAATCTTTGAGATTGCGGAATCTTCTGAAGTTTTTTCCTTCAGATGAAATTTGCCGAAACTGGTATGGTCAGGAGAGGGCAAGTACTGATGGTATATTTGTGTATCACTTTATACATAAAATAAAAAAGTGGCGAAATCGATGATGTATGTGGATGTGGTTGGAAAACTCTTGTTTGTTCTTCGTAGAGAATGTATAATATATATCTTCATTCTTTGGGAATGTATCTCAGAAGTGGAGGATGGTCGGAGACAGGCGATTGTAGATGACTTGGCGAAATCGGGCTGGTGTTTTGAACTGGGGGACTCTTTCATGATTTTTTTCCCATAGAGAAAACAGGCAATGAAACAGTGTTTATGAAATTTCATTAATATTTGTGTAAGACATAGACAAGTAAGCATTAATAAATTATAATATGAAATAAAAATTGATGAAATCGGACCAGAAATTGTGGCTAGGAAACTGGGTTTATATTTTTAGGCGGGAGGGGTCCAGATTCTTTTAAATATTTAGATTGTACCATTTTTCGTAAATGAACAGATTGTTTTTTAATTAGATACTGGTGTTTTGAAAGGAAGTGGTCTCTCGAAATTCTGTAATTCTGTTGAAATCCAATTAAATCAATTTCATGGATTTTAAGAGAGACGGTATAGAAAATTTAAATCCGTATAGAAAACCTCAGTAGGCAAAAAAAATTTCAGTTATTAAAATTTCTGTTTGACATTCATTAATTTTTTACACAGTAATTTTTTACGAAAACGTATCGTTAAACTTGTAGAATATGTTAAATACCGAAATAAATCTATTTTCCGAAAGAGCATACAGATGTTAACGTTACGTTTATGCTGGAAATACAAAAAGAATGAAAAAATAGATTTGTTTAGCTGATTATAAAGATTTGTTTAGCTGATTGTGTTTGAGATTACGGATAGTGCTAGAAACGCTTAAACTGCAAATACGCTTAAACTGCAAAATATCCAATGTCCATTAGACTTTGGTTGAAACACTTCACAGTAAGAGATGGTTTGTATTGAAATATTACAT
>JAPMOR010052242.1:3417592-3451888 GCA_026543865.1 Argiope aurantia | reverse complement strand
AAAAAAAAAGTGGATTTATAACAAAATAAAAGAAATAACAGAAAAAATCGTCTGTGATTAAAAAGAAAGTGGATTTATAACAAAATAAAAGAAATAACAGAAAGTAAAAAATTATATGCAAAATAAAACAATAGTTGAGCATACGTACATTAATATTTCACAGTTTGCATTAAACATATGAGGGACGAATTTTTTCTCCGAACTGATGGGTCATAAAAAAAAATTGAATAGAGAACAAAATGAATTTACTAACAAAATATAAGTATGAATATAATAACTTTTTAGCTTAACAGCTGCAATTTGAAGCTACGCTGAATTAAAATTGAATCCAAAATTATCTTTCAGTCTCATTACCACATGCAGAAAGAAATGTAGACTCGAATATGTTTGTATGTTTATTAAAAAAAAAAATGTGAGAAATCGATTTTTTGTCTAAATTTTATCGGAAATTTCTAAATTTCATGTATTGGTTCATAATATTTCATTGCATATGATTGTAATTATAGTAAGCCATAATACGAATTTTAATTTATTTGCGATCTTGTGCAGAAATAACTTTTCAGATCTTCACTAGACATCGAATGAATGCAAAGAGAGAAAGTACAAAAAGAAATTGCTTACCGTCACTTCCACTCTTATTTAAAATGTCCTCAAAGCTATTAAGCTAAATTGAAAATCTTGTTTTTGTTGTTAAAAGTTATGCGGTAAGAAGGTAACCATTTTTTAAAAGGGCTTCAACGTTTGAAAACTATTATTGTATATATTTATCAATACTTTAAAAGGTTTATAAAAGTTTTTTTCAAGAAAAGGCAAATATTTATAATATAAAGGATTCTTTGAATCAACTTTTTGAGTAGGTGGCGTTTAGAGTTTGTGTGTTTTCTGAAATTCACACCATAAAACATTATCCATTAAATTCATTTTGTATGTTCTTTACAATAAAAAGTAATTTAATGTAAAGAAGGTGCTGAATTCAAAAGTTATTTCAGTTCATATGTTCATATTGTTAATAAGGCCTCATAGATTTCTAACATCAGTGTTGGAAATTAGTGTTCTATAAATTAGAAAATTTGGATCTTCTATGAATGTATAGAATCTATGTATGTTCCAGGTGCTATTTTATGAATTCTATGCATAGTCTATAATAGTGTTCCATGAAGGTTGGCTTATATATTCAATCGCAAAAAGCCCAGGAAATGCTAATATTTTAAAAGAATACTTCGCAGCAAGTCCAGTTTTTTTATTCATGAAATAGATCATGCAATGGAAAAATAACTATTATTTTATGGATTTTGACTAAAATATTTCAAACTTTTATGAAAATGTTTGTTTTCTTTCCATAATCAAACCAATTCCAATCCTTCGCACATCAGATTATTTATCATCTTAATAATTTATTTTGGAAATTAGCGGGAAAAAAACAATTTCTTTTATAATGGTTTGGGAGAAAGCTGTTCCTCAAAATGTGTATTTTGGATATGACCCCTCATTTCATAATCTGTAGCATTTTGAGTTCAGAGAATTCAAGGATTGAAACTAGATTAATCAGAGATCCACAATGTTTTAAAGCCCAAATCACACTAAATCTGTTGTTGAAAACACGTTATTCAAATCGGTTCAAAGCGCGTCAGTTTGAGAAGGAGTTTGTTGCTTATCTTATGCTAATCATTTTCAATCTTAATCATATAACATTTTAGAAATTTATTGGATAGCCATATATGCAATGTCACGTTAACTTTAACAATAGCTGTGCTTGGAGGTTATGAACCTTCTAGTTCAAGCACTCCGTCAACCCATCACATCTTGTAACTTCGAAACGGCTCATTAATCCAGTTTGAACTAAATGTTTTCCAACTATTTGTTCAAATTTGACTTAATTAATATAATTGTGTTTTTAATTTTTGTGCAGTGCGAGCAGAAGCGCTTCATGCAGCAGCACAAGTGCTTGCAGGATTCGTACCTGAAAGCCGCCACCGTCGTCAAGAAGCAGCGGAAAAAGCAGAAGGGAGGGCGATGCGGGAACATCGACAAGGAAATAAGGGTACCGATAAAATTTTGAAATTTTATCTAGACACATTTTTAAGACAGATAACAGTAACAAAAATTTATGAATTTTTTAAATAGTCCCTTTTATGTGATTCGTAGATCTGAAACAGATGTTGTATTATATCGTAATTGTGTGAATAAATTATTAGAGAACCTGTACTTTTCTTTGTAATTCAGTGAGATTCTAGGCTTCAAAAATACTACTTACCTATTCACATGCTAGATCTTCTTTTTTGAAAGGAAGAGAATTTAGTTTTGATAAAATATATGTTTATATATGATATTTTATCTGGTCGAGGAGACTCTTTCAAATATTGTAAAATCTGTTGAAAATTTGAACTAAATGGACGCTAAATATTGTTCTGTAATTATTTGTAAAAGTACTTTACAAGATATATGCAAAATGTTGCTTCATTCCATTGGATGGAACCATGAAAAAGAAAAAAAAGGACTACGCGCAGCTTTACGCAGCTACATTACTAACCTTTCCTTTAGTTCTGTTATCTTTTATTCACTGAAAATAATGGTATAAAGATACAGTTTATTAACTATATACTTAAAATAACTGGCAACACCAAAGAAGCAGTTCCCTCAGCCGAACCATTAGCCCTATTAAGTCTATTTTTATTTTATATGAAAGCTCATAATTCCCAGATGTGTCATCGGAATCTCCCTTTTCTTCCCTTGACTTCCATTTTCGAGAAAAACTTCAAAACCATTACTTCACAGTAAGTTCCTTATCGTTAAAAAAGAAAAAAGAAAAAAAACCTACAACAGAACAATTTCCAATTCCAATCACTCTACCAATTTCACAAATATTATTCCATTTTTAAGGTTTGGGGCGTCTAAATACAAAGATCCCCACCACCCCTCTCGTCTACCATTTCTATAAAAACTTTGCATCTCCCCCACCTAAAAACTGAGCCGATTTTGCCAATTTTCTTGTAAGTTAAACGATCAAAATGTTCTGTTTATTATCTCTTGGTATAAGATGTAATAGTTAATTGATATTACTAAATTAATGCTATTATATATTAGACGAATGGCTGATCGCCGATGGCGGTTAGTTGCTATAAAAACTTTTATTCATTGCTTGATTATTATATTCTTACAGAATTTGCAACAGCTGGAAGAAGAGAAGATGAAATTGGACTGCTTTTGTGAAAGAAGTTTAAAGCAGGTAAGTGTTGACTTTCGGTGAAATTTTCCCAAAACTTACCTAAACGTTACTTGTCAGGAACGTATGCAGGCTTTAGTTAATCTATATAGTTTTGATAAAATTTACCGAAATTTTGTTAGCAGTTATTTAAATAATTCACTAAAATATTTTAAGTATTTTTTTTATTATTCTTTAGACGTATTAAATGTAATTGCTTTTTATATTTTATGTTCTAACCATTTTTTTAAAAATATTATTCTGTTACATTATTTATTTTACCATATTTTTAAAAAAATTAACGAAATAATATACAAAGTGTCCACTGAAATCAATCCTTCTATTCTCATTAGAAACGACGACTGCTATAGCCATAAACCTGATGTCTGAGTGTCTTAAGTGACCAAGCATCATCAACACAGATCAGTTTGAGAGTCACCTATCGGCAAACAATGGAGTTCGCATTCCGATCTCAAAAACACGGCACAAGAGGCGAGAAAAAGGTCAATTAAAAATTGCAGAGGGTCGTTGATTTAGTGCAATAAGTCACTTTGAATGCAATAATGCAAAGAACAGAACGGATAAAACACGTGTTTGTTTGGTCGCGATTTTCGAATGTAACATTATAAAACGTGTCAAAAAATTAATTACCATAAAGTACTTTTATTTTCAGTTTTCAAACTTCTTTTCGTTTCCTGAAAGGGCCCTCATTTGAATTTCGTTTCTTACACTTTTTATCATTTGTTGGAAGTTGTTCTGGCGTTTTACCTAGCACAAACAACAGTAATACATTTTAGGAAGTCCTGCAATATTGGCGGAAACTTGCTGTTTGACTTTTCTCCCAGGAAAAAGTATACTAGAGTCATTCTTTTTGTGTGCGTGTAAAAAAAAAAAAAAAAAAAAAACGGTTTCTCACGTTGCAGCGTTATTTATGTCTTGTAATGTTCAAATTTCGGAAATTCCGAACAAATAAATAGGTATTTTAAGTGTTCTGTTCTTAACATTGCACAAATTTTTTTCTACTAAAATCGAAGAAACTCTGCAATTTTGAAATTGGCTTTTTTTTTCTTTTTATTTCGTATAGTTTTCGAGATAAAAACATTAATTCTGTTATTTGCCACTAGGTGGAGCTGTAACTAATGTCACCTTATAGCATTGGGTCATTTTATTATACTGAAACGCCGAAGTTTGTGGCAATAATTGTCACCGTTCTCTAGTTTATGTGAGGTAGAAGGACTTCAGTGAACATCTTGTATGGTTTTTATGCCCTAAAAAGAATTTCTTTTTCTTTCATTTCACCAAAAACATTACTGGCTACGAAAAGGTGACCATGTCAATCCGAAACTTACAAATTTTTTGCTAGAATCTAAATGGATTTAAAAAAAAGAAAAAAAACCCAAACAAATTTTTGTTCTAACTAGAAACAAAGGAAAACAGAAATATAAAATAAGTCATTAATCAGTTTCTTTTTAAAAAATTTATTTGTGCACCTCATAATTAATTTAAATTATGATTTAATGATCAAATGTGAATGAAAATTGTTTCCATTATTAAAATTTAATTCCAGTTGCTTAAAAAAATAAAAGGAACAAGAAGGCAGCGAACTTTCTTTTTTGGCTTCAAGTCAAAAGAGAAAAGAATAGCCCTGCTTCCTTTTATTTAGAAACACAATGCTGATAAACAAATTTCCGAAATGACAGTTTTTTCCCTACGTTATTATTTATAACTACGGAGTGTTTGTTTTTGTTTGTTTGTTTACAACACTGAACATGAATGGTTCCTCGTAAAGGATTCCAATAATACATTTGACAGAATTTCGAATATAAAAGTTAAATAATTAGGAGAGTATTTACTCTTAATTATTTAACTTTTGGAGCATTTTGAATAAGTATCAAACAAAATGAAATCCTCAACAGAATTTGTATTGTTTGATTTTTATGAGCATTGTAGTTTTCAATTTACGCGTACTTACAAGGAATACAGGAACTCTTTCATATTGTGAATGTATTTATTTCCTCTAGGCAATCACTCAGGAAAGACGACGGTTCGGTTTCGTCCTGGAACGCCAGTGCTCTCTTACCAAACATAATCTCGTTTACCATTCTCAGGTGAATAGTATTTTCCTTCTCTTCAGGATTTAACAGTTTTATTTTTCTTTAACATAATTAACTAAATGTTGTTCGCACTTATCGCGACTCAGTAACTGATATAAACAATAGCAATAATCTCACCATAAGCAACAACTCGTAAATATTTCAAACTTCCGTTGACCGTTTTTCTTGTTTAAATAGATGACTACGTTAAAAAATTCGATTTTTAATAAAGATATGAATTCTTTTTACTTAACATTCTTAATCTTTGTACAGGTTTTTTTATAAAACCGTTTGGGTTTTGTTTTCATGTTCATTTTTTTAGGAAGTTGCACTGATTTTTATATTTGCATATTTATACGATTAAATGCTATTTTACATTTTTAAATGCTGTTTTCACAAATTCTTTTTGGTAAAATTTCATAATGAAAAATCTCGTAAATTAAAATATAATGCATATTTCTTGTTCTAGTTCATTATAATAGTTTCACAATTTATTCTAAAGTTTCTGAATTGGAGAATAAGTAATGTACTCATTTAAAAATATTTTATAGTAGTTTTTATACTTCAGAATATGAAAAAAAAAATTAAAAATCGCATTTGTCAGTCAAATATCAATATTTAAAGAATGGCTAGAAATACGGCTTATTTTTTAGTCCAGGAACTGGTAATATATTTTACCTACATGCAAAGTCTTAAGCCAATAATTTCATAAACTTCTAAACTAGAAGACTTTTTCTTTATACCTCTTTTTTATCCAAAAATTTGGGTTTTTAAAAATAAACTCGATTTTTAAAAATAATTTTGCCTTTTCTCGATTATTTTGGATTCATGTATGTTTTTTCTTCTTTTTTATTGAAAAACTCAAAAATATAACAATTTTAATGCATTCCTTAAAAAAAAAAATCACCCTCAGCATAGTCACATACCTTAAATAAATAAAAATCTACAGATTTGTATCTATTAATACAATTATCGGTTTCACTATTGACTTCACTTTAATAGAAGTATAAAAATTAATTGAAAAGTATACAAATTGTTTAAATAAACTATTAATAAGCCAAGCCCACTGATAAAAAAAAAGCAATGTGTATATAATATTTCAAGTCAAGAGCTGGTGTTCGAAAGAAATCCTTGAATATCCTTCGGGATTCGGAGTTACCGCCAATAAAACAGTTTCTGTTATTTCGTAACAGTTGATTAATCGCACTATATATATATCATCTGTTGCGATATTCATTTGCCAACTGAAGTGTGTATGTGTGTGTGTGTTCCCGCATTTTTTTTTTTGTATGACATATGTTGCCCCCTAGAAACAAAAAGATGAAATACCCTTTCGCCTTTCCTCCTAATGAAAATGACTCATTACGTGCTCTTTAGTGACCTTAATTGGAAAAGATTTTTTGTAGCCATTATGACTCTTAGCAATCGATGTTTTGTTGATTATTATATGCATGTTTTACGGCAGAAAGTGCGGAATTCGTATTTCATACTCGCAACAGCTTTTTAGAATTGTCAAAAATGATTTGACAATTATAATTCTGCTCAAACATGGATTTTAAAACAATCAACATGCCAAAAATCCCATCTTTCTTTTTGGTCTGCTCAGAATCGGATTCGTTTTGATATATTATTACAGACATTTTATTCTCATATGGTGAAATAATGAGAGATCAAAATGAAAGGTATTATAATGCGTATTTTTTATCACATTCTATTTATTACAAACATGAAAATTCGATGTTAACCAATAATTTCTATATTATATTTCAATTTCTTACCATTTGTGTTTACAAAATATTTGTCATGATATTCATGTATGAATTCGCTAATAAGTACTAATAGTTAATCCACTGAGCCTGTATGTAAATTTTATCATGAATGAAAAGTACCAAGAATAATTTTGAAATTTTGTAGAGTAATTCTGTAATGTTAAGACGAGTAGTTTTCTAATTACTGTTGTTTCTAATTACTGTTACATGTGACAGTTCGCGTATTTTAAATGGTGGAATGGTCGAAATTTTACAAACATCTATTTATAATATAATTTACATGCGCATTTATAAAATTTATAACTCATATTTAAATGTAAATTTTATGACGCAGCTAAAATTTGATACATCGCCATATTGTTGGTTCAATGAATTCTACAAAAATAATAGTAATGTTTCCAATTTTAAAACGGTAACAAACAAAAATAAAAACAGTTTAAATGATCAATCCTGGCTGGAATGTTTAGGAAGGCTGCAATGTTTATCCTATACATTATTCGTATTTTTCGTTGCTTTAAAATAAATCGTTTTTTTTAAGACCTTATGATATTTAAAATGACGAAAACAAATCCAGTTCTTATTACAAATTTCTACTGCAGCATTTCTATGCAAAGAAGGCTTCCTTTAGAAGAAAGCATTTCTAGGATTCTTGTATTTTCTTGGCCCCCGAAGAGCTCGTATAAAGGGGCTCATCCGGCCTTTTGGGAATGCCACCACATTTAAATATTTCTTTTCCATATTCCTTCATAAACCCAGCTTTCCCATCCATCAAGCGGCACTGAGTGCATTTCGGACTCGGTTTGCAATGAATATTTTATGAGCGTTTAATGCAGTAGAAAAACATTCGGATACCCGGAGGAGATCGGAAAGGTTTTCCGAACGCGTTCACGGACAATTAAGTTTCCCGGAAAGAAACGGGATTTGATTTTTCGATGACAGGTTCGGACGTTAATTAAGTTCCCTGGTTGAAAAGAATCGTTCGGTTGAGGCTGTAATGGTGAAATTTTATCAAGGAAGTAGATTGAAATGTAAATGGGAGAATAAGAATAGGGAGGAAATCGAATTTTTAGGGGAAATATTTTCGTCTGTTCGTATTCAATCTTGAAGAATTGTTGTCTAGTCAACTCGCTGATAAACATGTTTATATGAAGAATGTTTCTGAACGGTGATGTGTAAGAAAACAATCTAAATGTTAAAAGTTCAATATCATTATTAAATTCTTGACGTTTGACTCAAATTGAATATTGCGACAAGTTGTTTGATTCAAGTTATTAAAAATCTAAGCGTTGAAATTTCATAACGATGTTGTGTTTGTAAACAGTCTGAATATTGCGACAAATTCCTTTTCATTAAGGGTATTTGTCTTTGCAATGTTTTATTAAAAGTCGAAGAATTTTATGAATCTTGCATAAGAATAAGTAGTTATGTTAAAAATTACAGCTAAGTAAGTATTTAGTTTAGTATGTAAAATTGGAGATATAAGTTAGTTCAAAGCATATTTTAAATACATTAAAAATATTTGTATAATCAGAAAAATATCTCGGAGTTTTTCTTTGTATCGTTGCTTCGTTTTGCAGATGCAATTAAAAAAATTTATAGGAGTTAAGATTAAAAATTAGTTCATTTTT
Organism: Argiope aurantia; assembly: GCA_026543865.1. Lineage (NCBI taxonomy): Eukaryota > Metazoa > Arthropoda > Arachnida > Araneae > Araneidae > Argiope > Argiope aurantia. The sequence continues at coordinate 3,443,196 of JAPMOR010052242.1, read as the reverse complement.
TAAACATTTTCTTATATGTTCCTCATATCACTAATGAATTTTTTTAAATAATCCAGGTGAAAATTATTATTTCATATATAATATGATAAGCAATTCTATATCTAGTCACCTTTAGCCCGATTATCATCGGAGAGAAAATTTTCACACTGAATTTAATATTTAAAAATATCTAAATGACCCACTACGGAATTTGAAACAAATTGTATCCTACAATTTGTTTCTGAAACAATTTGCAGAAGGTCAAAATTTTTTTGGATAGTCCATATCTTAACTGAAATTAAGAAATATAATTCTGCATATCAATTGCCCCACCGAAATAATTTGGTTTTATTACTAGTGCTAAAATGCGATTTGTTATTTTTCGGAAACTAATGATTTACTGTTTAATTCGATGCCAAGATTAAGAGATTGACTCATCATTGTAGAATTAGGGAAAAAGATTTAAAAGCAATGGTTTTTAAAGCTAATTCATTTTCAAATATAGATAACATAGTTGATTTCAAGAAAATAAAATTCAAATTTGTATATTTCATTACCATTCTTTAAAACAAATTCCAATTCATATGATTTACCTCGATTTATTTATTTCCTCCTTCAACATGAGGGGGGGGGATCTTTTCTTTACTTTTACTATATTCATATATTTTAATTTGTTTAAATACTTTTCCGTTAACGGAATTCTAGTTGTCGCCAAATTGAAATGCTAACGCTCATTTAAGTTAAACCAAAAAAGAATTTCTGCTTAAAGAATTGAATACTGGCGTAAAGAAATTGGCAGGTTTCGTTAGTGTTTCTTTAACGAACTTCTCTAACTTCTTTTCAGTGGTAGATTTCTAACTAGGTAGTTGCTTAGAGCCGCTAACTTAGAGGGGACCGCAAGCAGATCGAAAAAAAAATTATTTTCCGGATTGTCAAATAAATAAATTTGTAAAAATACAAATTCGTTGAATTATAACATATTAAGTTAATATTCTATTACTATTTTACTACATTCTGTTTTATTACATTCAATTTTTGGTTCCAGTCATTTGCATTCATGGTTTTAGTTATTAGAATTCGAATAATATGTAAAAACGAAAGTGCCTGGCTATCTGAAATCATAATGCCTGCTTGGATAAATATATATAATGATATTTTAACTCTAATTTCAATTTAATTAATTTTCAAGCTTTTATCTTAATTTAGTCCATAGTAACTTTATTCTAAAATATTCTCTTATTTCGTGATTCAATTCCACTGTCTCTACTTAATTAATTCAAGAGAAGCTTTGTTAAATTGCTGAATCAGCTAAAAGTCTAACTTTCCCACACTCCGCGTGAAGAGGCAAAATACCGCTGATGAGGCAAATTCTTTTTTAAAATCTCCCTGTAATTCCCCTGCCTTCTCCGCGCGTGTAACGAAAATCTCTATCGAAATCTCGTAATATATTAGCGCTATGAAGAAATGTTTTCCCTATCAAAATCATAGGTTATATAAGACCAGGGATAAAATGTCCAAGAGCTTTTTCCTCATTCCTTTACTGTGCCGTTCTGTGTGCTCATCGCTTGTGCATATGCCTGCTTCTTAAAAATGAAATAAAACGACGTCACGAAATAGCAAGTCTCTTCACTGTCTTCAAACTGAATTCTGCTTCACATAAAATAACATACATATACAACAAATTACATATATATTCACAGAGTTAATATAATGAAAAGTATTAACCTAAAACGCGATAAAAATGTGCTGAAATGTAAAATTAAATTTACCATCATTTTTGAAAAAAGGGGCCTCATGATGTGCATTGCCTAGAGATAAAAAATACCGAAATCCTCTATTGTTTATTATCTCTGTACTTGCACGTGTAGAAATAGCAAACTTCCGATTCAGAGGACTCCTTGTCTGTATCAAATAAGGACTCTTAAACTAGTCAAATAAGAACTTATTTGACTCTTTTTCTCACTTACAAACTTATTTTTCTTCGCAGGGTCAAAATCTGCTCCAGCATCATTTGGAAGAGTGGGAGGATATCGCTAAAAGTAGGGAAATGTTGCCAGAACCTATTGACAAGCTCTTCCCACCCAACAACACCTATAAGGTAATGAATGAAGAAAAAAATTGTCTGGTTTATAAAATCTTTAATTAACACATTCACAATCATTGCAGTTATAGCAATCAAATATTTATCCCTTCTGCAAATATAAATGACGGCTAAACCCGTCAATAAAGATACTTACAATTTTTTTTTAATTATCCAAACACTACAATATTTTTCTATACATATTTCGAAAAATAAATCACTTTGACCCAGAAGACAGGACATTACTAGTTTTACCCACATTTTAAAATTGTCTGTCAATGTTTTAATGAATAGGTGGTACTTCCAATCACGCTTCTTATTAATTCTAATTAATTTTAATTAAATGATCTCATGATGAGGAAGCATTTGTTGGTCATGTGTTCGAAAATGACCACCCACTATTGCTACGATTTTATTCAATCGTTGTCTTAAAAATGGAAATGAAGAATTTTATTCATTTAATTCTTATTAATTCTATTTAACTAGTAGTTCTGATTAATTTTAAGTAAATGATCTCATGATGAGGTAACAATTGTTGATCATGTGTTCGAAAATGACCATCCATGGCTGCTACAATTTTATGGTCGTTTTCTTAAAAATGGCAAGTTAAGGATTTTAATCGTTTCAGTTCCACAAAACACAATTGCACCTTCCTATTTTTTGGCGAAAAGATCCACTATATATGATCTTAATTTGTAATTATAGATGTGTTTGAATTACAGTAAATTTATAAAAAGGTTTCTCAACGTAAATGCTACGATTAAGATCAAATGTATAATTCAGTTGTTTCATAGAATATCTAATTAGCATCAAGAAATAACTGATAAAGTCTATTAAAATGTATAACTATTAACTCTACTTTTCAATTGTTTATTCTATAAATTAATTAATGATAGAAGTTAAATTAATAATTTTTAACTATTACTCTTAAATGAATTCGAAATGATTAATATCTTTCTTTCCCTTCTTAGAGTTGCAGCGAGTACGCCTGCGCAAATCTTTTGGATCACTCTGTACCGACATCGACCTCCCTCTACGTTCCTTCCCCCAACATGGACCGAGCCACCCTCCGTAAGAACCGCAGCCTGGATACCAGCTGCGTGGATCTGCGAGAGCCCAGTCTTGATCCCTTCCCGAAACCCCTAGTCAGAGCAAAATCGGACTTCAACATAGCCTCCTCCAATGCTAGTCTCATTTCCAACGATTACGGTGAGTATGCGAAAAGTAGACCTTTAGAATTTCGGGAAAGTTGAGAGGGTTAACATTTATAGCATCATGTGACTATTCAGTTGAAATCTATGGTATTTGCTCATTACCGCTTTGCACTCATATGTTTACTCTTAAGCACCATTAACAAGTGCATCATTTAAAAATTTTATTCGGTTATTTTTTAAGTTTTAATTGTAAAAAATACCTATAAAATGGTAAAAAGGTTTCGATTCATTTTTCAGGGAAACTCAACTGAAAACAATTTTATGTATTTATTCTTTGGTACTATAAACAGTCCATATATTAAGAGAGCCCATGCATTAAATTATTTTTCCGAGTGCAAAGGGTTAACTGCAAGCTAGCGATTAATGCCAAAAGTGTCAGGTTTATAGCTACCATCGAATAATTGCCTCCAAAAAACTAACATGTCATGTGAATCTATTGACTATGTTCACTAATGGCATGTAGTTAAGCCAAAAATTTGTCAACGGCGTGTGTTTAATACACAAGTAACAAAATTATTTCAGTGTTTACAAGACATAGAACAAGCATACAATGATATGACACCTTTCTTGATCTTTTGTTTGCCAGGAAATCCTCAGTTTCCATCCTAAACAGGTGTGAAATCATATTTCGATTTCAAAAAAGGATGCGCTCTGCAATATTAAATTCACATTTATCTTATTTCAGTAGGATTATCGAGAACTTTAGGTGACTGAATGCTCTATTTATGAACTCTTTGCACTCGGATGTTACTTCTAGGATTATTCTAGATGATATATCGTTTTAGTATTCTTTAATTTCAATGATACTTGATTTTTTGGAATGAATAAGCTAATGTGTTTTACTTCTCGAAAAACTAAAATGAGCCGTTGTATTTTCATAGAACAATTGTATATCTGATTATTTGTCTGAGTAAGTTCTTTTTTTTTTTTTCTTTATGCTGTACAGAATAATGAAATCATGCATTTCGTCTAAAGCATTATGTTAGGCTTTTGCTATACTAATTTTGGTTTACTTTCAATTTTTTTCACTTTTTTTAAAAAATGAAAGAATTTGGTAATGTTTTTTCTAATCTTTAGGTGAGCTTAAGGATAAGATCCTTTTCATTTTTGTATTCCCATGAATCAACATTTCTGTCATTGTCAACTTGCTTTTATAAGGTTGATGAACTTATGATTGTAACTTTCAACAAATCTGTAAACCAAGTGCGTAGTTTTTAACTTTCAACAAATCTGTAAACCAAGAGTGAACCTTAAAAAAACTCCTTATAAATGTAAACTAAAACACCGCTTATATCAGAAACATAACTTGTGACTAATCTCCAAGTGGGATTGAAAGTAAAAAATTCTGAAGGAAAACACTCAAACGAGTTTGGCGAGATTTGGCGTATTTGTACCGATGTCAGTCGAATTCAGATTAATTCAAGGCAATATCTCTTCTACTGTCTGTCATAAAATTTCGCAATTAGGGCAGCTCTTTCTCACTTTCATAGCTATCTTTAAACTGACTAACTGAAACTTCCTAAACAAGGATGTAAATAACGATTCATTAACACGTTGACTGGGTGATGCATTGTTTTACAATGTAATTTATATGGGTCACCGGTGACCCATACGGCAGCCAAGTTGAATGCTTTAGGATGTACGGAATGTCTACGCATTATTTAAGGAATGTTGACAAGATTATTGTTATAAATGACCTAATTGTGCTTTCTGTGATCTTTTCCAGGTGTCACGCTCCGTCCCAAGAGCCTGATAGAGGCGGACACTAAGACCGGCCACTCGCGGGTGCGGGCCCTCTATTCCTACCTGTCCAGTGGCGAGCATCAGCTCAGCTTCCACGAGGGAGACGTCATCACACTCATCGGGGACAAGAATAAGGGATGGCAATATGGAGAAAACCAGAGAAATCACAGGTGGGTAGATCGACTGCAAATTCCAGATTTCTGCCCATTAGAAAAAAAGTGATAAAAATATGTCAGATTAGTTTTTTTTTTCTTCTTGATCTGTTTCTATATTCAAGTAGCGTCAGCAGAGGCCTAATATTGAGGTAGTTTCGCTTTTAGGGGTAGTGGATTTCAATTGAGAAACACGACTCTACTAAAATATTCGTCTTGTGGATTTGATATATGCTTATCTGATTATCAAGAGTCAAACAATGTCACCAATGAGGTGCGAAAACTGGTGGGAGTATGCCAGCTCAGTTGTCGTCCTCGACATCTGATTGCGATTCAAAATTATGAGGTCCGTTTCAAAATTGCCACCTGTTGCTTCAAAACGAAACATTAATAGGAAACTTGTTAAACAATTTTTTTGTATTTAGAAATTTACTTTCTAAAGATTTAGGATGCTCATTTTAAAACATGGAAAGTAGAATTTTTAAATTTTTTAGGGTATGCTTATGTTTTTAGAACTGTAACACGATTTTTTGTTGTCAGATTTTTTATGTAATTATCTTTAAAGATTTATTGCTTTTAATTGATCTTTATGAAACATATTTTCACTTCAATTCAACGTGATAGTTTAATAATCGTATCTTAAATTCAGTAATTGATGTCATCGTCAGATAACTTTCCGAATTACAAAACTCCAAAAAGAAAAGTATTTTATATTTATACATTTTCTTCTATATGCAGAAAGTATTCAAAAAATATGAGCGTAAGATTTTGTAAAGTTGCCTACTTTCCCTGTATAATGAACAGACCTTGACTTTGCTAATAATGTTCTTAGATTGATTGCAATAGAAGAAAGAATCACAAGAGGGCACTCCCGATCTTTTATATTGATTTTTATAGTAATCCTAATTTTATATAAAATATAAAAAACTCCGAAGCCCTTTAATGTTTTACTTAGTCAGTATCTTGACAATACCCTTTGGGAATTGGTCCATATCAATATACGATTGTTACAAAATATCATTTGCTGTGCACCGAATTAAAATGACACGGAATAAAGTAAATTGAACAAAATAGTGTTAGTAATTCAGCACTAACGACGAATGTAATTGTTAGTATTTGCATATGATATTTTAAAGTCGTCATAGCACATTGATCTTTGTTAGAAATGATGAATTAGGAAATTTTAGCGACATAAAGTTTTCACCTGTCTCTGTCATTGTTTTTCAATCAACTGTCAGTACACAACTATTTATACGAGTTTTCGGTGTTTCTGATGGAGAGGCAGTGGCGTTACCGAGAAATTTTTTGAAGGCTAATGTTTCTTTCACTTCTGATAAACTTTTGATAATTAGTTAATAAGTCATTTAATGGCTCATCTCAATAAAAGGAGCGACAACAATGGAATTGCAGAATTTCTTAGTCTTTAGACAATGTCCTTAATGTCTCTTCTTTTTTTTATTTTATTCATTTTACTTTAATCCATATGCAAGTAGTTTTAAGTAATAAATTTTTCCAATAGACTAAACATTAAAAATTTAAATTGCGAATAGTTTTAAAAATTCAATTTAATATTCCACGTACAAAAAAATTGCAAAATTAATGTTTTAAAGTAATTATATATCGAATAACAAACAATGACTTAACATTTTAGTCTAATCTAATTACTACTTATTTAAAAAAAACGATTTTATAATTTATGGAGAAATATAATTTACAATGTGACCTGTTAAGTTTATTTAAGCTCTTTAAATTAAATTCGTCTTGTATACCCAGGGATATCTATATTAAAGTGAATACTGAATTGATTTAACGAGATTACAATGCCTCTTACGTAGAAATAAGGAAATAACAAAAAATAAAATCGGCCAGCATATGCAGTTAGAAAAATGTACGCTGTACCATAACAAAAACGCAGAGAAACATTTCATAAAATTATCTGTAAAAATAACTTACATAATTTGCGATTAAATTTATGAACTTTCCGTGATTTAAAAGTGGGTTCGTTTTAAAAGTGAAAAATGTATTCTGTAGTATCCCACCCATCCCTCCAAAAGGCTTTTTTTTTTTTTTTTTTCAGATTTTGATTATTTTTTGTTTACTTTTTTTGTTGCTTAAATTTCACTTTTCCATTACTTAACGAGGAAAAATTTGATACTAACGGAGAATCCATTATCTGGATAGTTGAAATTTGCTATGAACAAGTGACATTAAGTTCAAAATTTGATTTAAATTCACTATCAGTCAACAAGAGAGATTCAAAGTGCATACTCGATTTGTTTCAGTATTCTTCGAAGATAACCACATAATTTGCTATATTGTATAAATATCCGAAAAAGTTGAAGGAAGGATATTCTTGTGGGGGGTTTTCGAGGAGGTACTTACCAAAATATCGTGTGTGTTGCCACTCGAAATGCATTTATCATCTCTTCTCTATCTGTGTTGCAGGCGCGGCTGGTTCCCCATCGCTTACACAGCAGTGCTGGACGACGGGCCCAACGTCCACCCAATGGATGCCAAGTAAGCTTTTTTTTGTATATCCCTTCCCTGATTTATTTCCTTCCCCTAACATTTGACTAAAACTCTCCCTGATAAGGGCAAGCTCGATTCATCACTCCCTTCCTGATGGGAGCATAAAAAGATCTGTCAAAAAGTGTCGGCACCCTCTTGACTGCTCTTTTAAAAGCTGCTCTCTGCTTCTTCACGTTCTCCTCTTCCTATACCGGGTGGTTTAGCTCTTAGTTGCTTCTCTATTTTATTAGGGTTTCCCTGCGATAACCTTTCTGATAAACTAACAAACTATGTTATCTACCGACTTGAGTCGTTTGATGGATTCAGAAATAGAACATTTGGTCTTGACGCGCTTAGTAACGCAGGAAAATTTAATAATTTAATTTTCCCTAATATATATATATATTGTATAGAATGCCCAGTCCAACTTTTCGTTTATCTTTTAAGAGGAACTGGAACACAATAATTTAATTGTTTATGGTATGTTCATTGCTAAGAATATGTATAAGTACTGTTAAGTTTTTTTTCTATGTATTCAGCATGAACTCTATTTGTTGTATGGCAACCAAGGAATCGGAAGGCCATATTTTGCCACATGTGAAAGAACTGGTCTTTGGTTATTAAATTTGCTGCTATAACAATTCAGTCTCGTAAATCTTGATGAGTAGCACGCTGAGGTGGTACATACACGTTGTCTTCTATATATCATCACAGATAGTGCTGTGTATAATTGCAATTCAGATAACTCAGAATTTTTATCTAATGTGCGAGGAATACTAGCGCTTTTTTTGTTGCACATGCAGCCATCTTCTACGATTTTTTGTGAATATACTCTACGTATTTCAAGCCGAAGCGGCACTTTGTTGAAGTTGCAACTAATTTTTCTAATAAATAAATAAAAGGAACTTTGAACTATCCTCTATACAGTGATGAATTGTATTTCTGTCCATTGTTCATTACATAGAAATATTTTTTACCCGCTCCCTTATTCTGAATAAAACTAAAACCTGATAAAAAGAATGTCTGCAAAGGTTTGGAAAGTTTACGTATTTAATCTTTTTCCTCAGTAGATATTAGTCTTAAAAATTATTTATTCTTCAGAATCTCTATGTAATGAAGGCATGAAACTTGTTTGCTTAAACTCTTTTTCTGCGAATTAGATATAAAATTCTGGAGTGGTGCTTCTTTCTTGCATTGGTTTTGTAATATGAGAAACGATCACCAGAAAAAGTTACTTTAAACGATCATGTAATGAAGATATCTGCGTTACAGATGGAAAACGATGAAGCATATTATTTCCATCCAATTTTTAGAGAAAAAGTAGAAATTAAAAGTTAAATGAATGTTTTGCTGTGCTGACTTCACCTGTATATATATATATAATATAGCAGATTTAAACTGGTATGAAAATCCTAGTTCGTCGATTAAAGTAAACATTAGCAACCGTGAAACTTAGTACCTATTTCTATTTTTTTTCCTCCACTAGTGAAACTCTGGGTCAGTAATTTTAAGAAATACAAAAAATTCAAATTGGGTTTCAAAAATCAATTTCTTAAAGATACGATAATCAAATATAATTTCTTTCCCAACCGTGTTATAAAAGTACAGCTATTTTTATGACTGCCTATGAATGTTATGCTGCTGAATATCGCTTGAAATTAGTAGTTCATTTTTGTAACATTTTATGAATATCTTAAAATAAATATTATAAGTATAATTCACTTGTCAAGAATATCACCTTGAAGAAAATGCCAAACAAAATCAAGAATATCATCTTGAGTTCCATACATAAATGAGCTGATGGAACTCAAATTATCATTAATGTTAAAGATGTCCCTTGTGAAAGCTCATGCAGAAATCATAATTGAAAACATGCTTATTTTCTTATTCAAAATAATCATTGAATCATCCGCTCCGTGAATCTGTAATTAGAATAAGACACTGCAATACAGAAGTCGAGTTGAAGTTAGTCATATATCTTTTGTTATTCTAACGTCACAGTCATACAATAATGATTGATTTTATAATTTACACTCGCTAATAATTTTTTTGTGTCGATTTTCTTTCCAAGGCCGCGTGAAATTGCTTTCATAATATTTTGTTTGCCAACCAGATAATCTTTGCAATACACATTAGGAAATAAATAGAATTTAACTATTCTATAGTTTATTTCACAATTTCGCTTTTAAAGTAACGGCTTAAGACTGGAATAAAATCCAGAATCTTTTGTTGTTTAATGCTATACTTGTAAAAACTACTTAAACACTGTTAATAATTTAGTGCTGTTATAATAACTTAGGTACTGCTAAAATTGTTCATAACAGCACACTTACTTCATCATAAATTGTAATATGTATCCAGTAAAATTATAACAGTACGGAAATTAATGAGAATGAATACCAGATTAGATTAACCTTAATTTAATACAAATATGGAATATATGGAGTAACTACAATATGGAGTAATTGCATGAAACTGTTGAAGGACAATAGATTCTGACAACTGTAGGTATTTTATCTCAAATAATTCCATATCATCACCTCTTCAATATCAAGTATTCAGTTTGATTTAGAAATTGAGGAGATCAAATTTTTAATCGATTAATTTAATGAATGTCTATTTCCAAGTAACTTTTTTATAAAATGAGGTGACCATGTAAAATGTTTATTGCGTACTGATTATATCTCATTTAAACATGCAATACTGTAAGAGTATTCGATTTTTTAACTGTTATTCCCCTATTTAAACACGGATTACAAAAGAAGACCACAACAGGTCGCGTGATTTCACTCCTCCCTCAAGAAATCTCCAAATCAGTCTACAATCTCTGTCAAAAGCTCCGTTCCGACGATCCTTTCCTTTACGGATATGGTCGTAAATTTGCCATCTGACAAAGTGTAGGACCACCCCCGCCTGTGGACGTCGATCGGGAGCTTCCCTCAAACTGTCGGTAAAAGAAAACACATTCAAAAAACATATGAAATCCGTCTCAAGACGCGCACGGGCCGTCAGAATGAGGCTAAAGACGATCGTGTTCACAATCTTTAAAATAATGAAACTGGATATTTTGAATTACAACTGTCTCGTACCCCCTCCCCATTTTTTTGTGCTGGTATATGCTTTACGTCAGATTGTCAGTTGGTCATGTGATATTGATGAAGCCGGACAACTTTTTATAGTTTCTAGCGATCATCCCCTCTTTAAATGGGGTCGAAGTTTGTGCTCTTCACATAATTAGAAAAACAAGTTAACTCACTATCGACGGGAAACCCTAAAGATCCTCTGCTTTTCTTCCTATGTGTTTTTTTCCTCTCCCTGTCTAGCACTCTGGAACTGAAGCGCCGCAGCGTGGACGTGGCGAGTCCTTACTCGACCTTCTGCAGCGTGAGTCGCAGTCGTACCACACCCAACATGCAGAACGGCGGCACCGACCACGACTCCTCTGGTGACTCCGGTCTACTCATGCTGCCTCCTCCACCTCCCTCCGCCCACAGACCCCTCTCCACTTTCATAGACACCAACGCTAAGAACTTGGACTCCTTACAGGTAATGGCGTCGACCCGCAACTCTCTAGCACCGGCCTCTCTTTCTCTGCTTTTTTCCTGTACATGAGTTTACCATACTTTTGTCCAATAGTTTTTAGTGTGATTATGTTAACATTATATTGCTTTATCCTCAAATTCTTGTAACATCTTTAAATAATCGTGGAGATTCATTGAATTAGTTCGCAAGTCTTTGTTGAGTGGAAAGGATATGCCACACAGAACTACTTACGACATCTTACAGCAGTGGCGTAACGACAGGAGACGAAGAAGGTATTAACACTTCAGGTGCCTCCAGTTGGGAGAAGCCTTAGTGACAAAAGTAGCATATATGTCACGCTTTAATGTCAAGGCCACGCTAATGCCAAATATTGTGTGTCATTTCTGCCTTTACTAAATCATACGAAAGCGAAAGAGTCATATAATGTGCCAGACGTCATTTAAATTTCAATGCAGCTGCCGTACAACTAGATATTTGCTATGTACGTTTAATATAGGTTTTGAATTTATTCTAATAGATTCCTGGTTTTACCTCTGTGGGCCTTAAGTCACCTTCTTGGAGTATTCCCTTCTCGGAAAGACAATTAATGCTCTAAAATCAGACTGAATTGAATTGGCTCTTCAAAATTTTAAGGTATTCGAACACGTTCGGAGCACTTTTTTAGAAAAACATGGTGCAGGCATACTTTAATCATATTTCTAGGTTTAACACCATTCAAAATTAGTAATTGGATATCAAAATTTGAAATAAATATTAAAACATTTTGAAAATTGGCATTTTATAGCATACATTTAAGCAAATTCTTCAAAAACTTCAAATTTGCTACACCAAAAACTATTTCTCTTATCCAAACAAAACTTATACTAAAATAAACTACATAGTTTTCTCTAGGGAATGAACTACAATCATATGATTATAATAATAAATAATAATTTTAGAACCAATCGAAGATTTATCATGAAATTTTTATTCAATTTATGACGTTATTATTCAAACAATAAGCTATAAATTAAAAACTATTTACCCAATCTAGATTCTTTTAGTTCCTTCCCTAGAAAATAGAATAAAGACAAAGTGTACCAAATTTCATAGTAATGTGATAATTATATTTTGTGTTATTTGATTTGGAGTGAGCAAAAAATAAGTAAAAGTCAGTTTTGAGAAAAATGCATTTAAAATTTACAATAACATGTTTTTATAATAAATTATGAGTGTACATACTTAAAATTCACCACATTTATAAGTTACACCTTCTTCCTTCTCAGCTTTTAACAATTTTCCTTTTTTAATCACTTCTTTTCTGGCAGTTTTTGCCTTTGGCAGTGAATGCCGTCTAGATTCAGTTATTCTGTCTTTGTCGAGCTCAGCAAATGCTCTAACTGCATTTTTACTAGGATGCACTCCAACAGCCTTAAGGATATTCAGTAATCCCATAAAACCTTTGTTAAAATGTATTACTGACATAAATGTCCCTAATTTGAGGATCTGGAGCTCAACAAAGGCATCTTTGGGTAAGAATTTCCACAAAACATCATTGAAGCTCTCATTGGCATTTTGCGTTTTCCCGTGTACATTTTTCTAACAGTTTTTAATCACATAGTTTCATGTATTCTTTTTTCTCAATATTCAAAATATTTTGGGGTAGTCCCTTTGACTTTTCGGTGTAATTTAATCCATTATATGCAGCTCTCTGAAATTTGCACCAGCTGTTGGGTCCAGTTGGGCATTGGCCATGCATAGGCTGTTTTGCACTTGAGCAGCAATGAAAAAAGGATGCAATCACTGCACTTAGCATTTCTTGCAAATTGTTTACATTACTACATATTGCAATACCGTAGTAATTCTGCAGTTTGTCAATAAATACATCAGTTTCCCCTTACCTCCAAGACCTTTATGTGTCATTTTGAATTTTCCAAGTCTTGAACTGACTCGTTTTTGAATATGGCCAATGCATTCATACTTTTTAACACTGTTTTTACCATATATATCTTTTATTGCATCATATACTTTCGAATCACCATCGCCATAAAAGCCAACATAATGTAGATTTCTCATTTGGGTCGGTCTTTCAAAAATGCGGTACACACCTACTGGCTCCATGGAACCTGATGATCAAATATGTTTTGCACATTTTAGGGAGTGATTTTCATCATCTGTTGTTCTGCACAACCTGCACACTTTAGACATCACTTCAATCTCCAACACCTTTCCAGAATCAATAGATATGATTGACACACAACCATTTAAAGAAGTGTGTCCTCGACGTTGCCAAGTTTCATCGACTGACACACCACACTCAACAATTTCATCTGGATTTTTATTTTTTCTTATTTCAGAAGCAGCTTCATTCATGGCTTTACTTGAAACATCAGCATCAGCACACTCTAATTTCTTTTCAAGATATCTGGAACAAGTTTTGGATGGAGCAATTATACTCATAGCTAAGCACATTTTTTTTTTTTTTTTTTTGCTGCAGAGAATGTTCTCGCCCTATGAGTCTCAAACCAAAAACAAAAGCTGTATTTATGTTATGCATTTTGTTCACTTTCTCAGATGAGCAAAAAAGATACTATAAAATCACAATTCTGACATTTTATAGACATATTTGCAGCTAACCCAAACACAGACTCTTTAACAAGGCTTACACCATTTGTGAAACGCACAGGGCAACATAAACATGATACAATATCAGATAGAATATCTAGATTGAAAATCACATTTCCCTGTTTATTACTAGAAATTGAAGCGTCATTCGAATTATCTGCCGTAGACAAAACACTCTGAAGCTTTACTTCGCTCACTGTTTGAATAGCTTGATCAGCAATTTTGTTGCTCTTCTTATCGGCACTATTTGCAAATCTGTTTCCATTAAATTTACGCTAACGAGAAGAGATTCGGTTCTTATTACTTCCCATAACTACAAATTATTCAAAGATAATAAACTATATGAAAAGAACACAAGTTTTTGAAAATATATATTGTAAACGCAGGCAGTGATAACAAGTAAACAATAAATTGTTGCCAAATTTTGTAAGTAAATCTGCGTTGCCACACAATTTCCAAAAGTGTCATTAGTTTCATTACTTCATTAAAAGTTTATTAAAACTATATTTAAAATAAAATTTGTGTTTATACAAATTTTTGACATGTCTGTGTCCCTTTAAATCGGTACTTCCGGTTATTTAAATGTCCACTTCCGGTTTACCGATCATTACGAAAATATTAATATCTTGACTTCTAATTAACGTAGGTACAAAAGTAAACCTGTTTTGGATAGCTTAAAAACTGGTCTATCCAATAATAGGATTTTTTAAAAATGTCATTTTTTGAGAAAATTGACCTTTTCAACGTGTTCGGATACGTTAAATGAACGTGTGATTTAGATTCATCGAGTCATGATCAGACGAGTAAAAGATTATCTCAATAATTATATAACTAAATCTTTTTCCTTGTTACTGATATCAAAAAGGTTATATTAAAATCTTCAGAAGCATAATTTTTACGCATTAGTGTTTATCAGTTGCCGCCCATGACTTTCTGTAATTCCTTCCGTGATTTTGACACAAGGACACCATTCTTGATGTGTGGTCAAACAATTTTTTTCTATGTATCTTGTAAGCAAACGTTTTCAGTTGATATAAATAAGAATCTAAAGATATCTAAAATTTTTTTTTTTCACTGACGGTTCATTTCTGATTTTGTATCACGATTTGTAGTTTTTGTAATAAGTATTAGAAGGAAGCCATGTGCGTCATACCCCTACAATGTGTCGGTAATTGAATCTAGTGAACCGCTGTGCAAAAATTAGGTTGAAAATGGAAAAAAAAATTCAGCAGCAAATACAACATCTAAAACATTGATAAGAAACTCATGTAAGTATGTAAAACTTTGCACAAGAATGAAAATTTGGACAATTAGCGTGTGTGTTGGAAAAAGAAAGTGATTTTCGTCAAAGCACAGAATTCTGGCTAAAAAAAATAGGTTTTTTTTTTTTTATAATATAGGTGGAATTGTGATTCACATGAGAGAAGTTGACCTTTCTTTCACCTTTACTTGATGTCGCATGATAGTAAAGTCGAAATTGTTAATATCATCGTATTATAGAGCGTGAAAAGCCATCTGAATTGGCTGTTTGAAGTCATAGTAAATGTTGTGTTCATGGACAAATATTCCAAATAATTATCGATTATGTAGCCTTACAAATAAAGACACACCGCAAGCAGGTAATGAGAGAATGCGAATCACGTCTAAACCTAATAATTATTAGGCTTATATTAGGCTAATATTATTAGGCTTGTTGAGTGAAATATAGTATCTAAGCCTAATAATTATTAGGCTTAGATACTATATTTCACTCTGGTTATTTAAAAGCCTGTGAAGCATACTTAATTAACGTACACCCCGTTAAAAAAATTCGATGATTTACAAAACATAGGCATCGGGTTTCTTAGCAGAAAATGCAAATTTAGCCCCATGAGTCATTGATTTTGGATGCCGTTTCAACTAAAGAAAAGATTGGAATATGTAATCATATTTCGACTGTTATTGCATTAATACAGGTGTTAGACATTAAAACAGTTAATTTCGAAAAGTCAATCTTCAAGCACATATTTACAATGAATGTACAATTTTTCAGGCAGTTTGATAAATTTTGCATAGAAATTGTAGAAATGAATCACCCCTAGACAAAAACTTCTATATACGTCACACTAAAATTCCGGAATTCTCTATTGGCTAGTCTAAGAAAGTTAAAAATATATATATTTTCTTGCTCATGTAAATGTATATATTCATCCAGTTTTTCCAATTTTTATAACACTCATTAGTTATTTTCAACATAGATGAACAAAAAAATCAAGATTCATGGGCTTATGATAAGGAGCTAAAAATGAGTTTCAATAACATGAATTTAGAAATGGCAAGAACTCCGCTAATCGCATTTTTGTTCGAAGACTTTTATTCTGATAAATAAGAAATCCGAAGAATACGAGATTGACTTCGGAAGCTTCCTAAGCTTTATTTAGGAGAAACATAATTCTTGTTTTGATAACTATTATGTTATTCTACGCTTATTCTTCAATATTATTTTGTACGATATAGTGACATATTTGAAAAGCTAATTTATATTTTCTAGAGAAAACTCAAGTTGATTCGTAATGTCCGTTGCTACGAGTAGGTGAAATATATTAAGAAAATGAGATTCCGTCATATAAAAAAAAAAATAACCAGTTAACTGTTTTTGATGAGTATACTCGTCTTGGAAAAATTCAACATTTTGCTTTTTTTTTTGACAATAACAATTATTATATTTATATAATAATTGTTTAATTATTCTATTTATAATTAATCATTTATTATATTTATATAATATATATATGTTTATGACAATTTAAATACGCATTTACCGAAGAGGGAGAAACAGTTAGCTGGTTAATATAAGTTCGTATTAAAAATGTAAAACTGTTTTTCACGTATGGCATTAATATATTTGTGCTGTAAATATTCTTTCTATACTTTTTAGACATCGTAGAAAAACAATTTGACAACAATCGCGATAGCAAAAGTTTTAAAATTTCTGCTCTATAGCGCAAATCTGATTTCAGTTTGGGATTTGGGTGCATATTGTAATCACGATGATATTGAAAGTAATTGTTATTTGTTCAAATCAAATTAGAGCTAATAAGAAATAGTAAATTTAAAATTTGAAATAATTTTACTGGAGATATTAGGTAATAAAGTGTGCTTCAATTAGGTGTTGGACTTTTTATTAGTCTTGCTAAGTTTAGTCTCAAAAGTAGCGAAAAAGAATTACAAATTCTCCTTAATGTTCATAATTTTATTTACTATTTTCCAGTTATGAAAAATTAATGATCTTAAACTTACTTTCACCTCCGAATTTTCTGACTTGCACACAAAATAATTATTTGTAAAAAGTTCCTAATTGAAGAGAGATACGAGATGTTTTGAAATTGTATGCATCATCATTTATCTAACAGAAAAAATCACACAATAAATGTGTTTAAAATATGTCATTTTTATGTGCCAGATATTTTTTATTAAATTTATCTATGTGGTGGTATGTAGATTATTATGATCTGTGCAGGAAGGAACAGGACGAATGTTTTTTGAAACATTTCTTTAATAACCACATTCACACACTAAACAATTGCAAACACAAAGACAAGACATTCACGCGCGCGCTTCACAGTTCAACATCACATCTCATTCTCATTACAATCGCAATGCATTATGGGATTACATATGGGATGGCTTAATCAGGCATCGCCATCTAGTATCCAAAAAAGAAGATAAGTGTAATGCAACTGTTACATCTATAAATTTTTTGCTATATATTAAAGCTTAAACTTGTGATTGACGCTTCATAGATCAAACTTTGAATAATGAAAATAAATATCTTGTACTCTATGTTCGTAACTGCACAAATAAAAAATGCGAGACAAGTATGCACATTTCTATTGCTCATGTTCTCACTAGATGGCAGCAGCAAAATTTTAAAATTTTCCCAGTGAAGAGAAGGAATGCAAAAAATTTTGAGCGCATTTTATAATTTATGTTGAAATTTCGAAAATAACTACCTTAAAAAATTATATCATTATTTCTATTATAAAAGTTGCATAATTTTAGTTTGTTGTACAAATGTAAAAATTAATAAGTGGTCCTACATAATATTATATTTTTTTTTCTTCTTATTTTCAAAGACAAGATATACACGGCGATTGTCATTTCTTGAGAAGGAAACTTTATTTATAAATATTGGTAAAATGATCAAGCAAACTGTATTTGAATCTTGACTTAATAAGAAAAATCCTTTTGATGATACTTGTTTAATTTCGCTTATGATTGGAAGACAAGCGCTAAAAAAAATTATCTGATCTTATAATTCATATGAATGATTAATTTCATGTTCATTTGTTTTGTTTTTGTATTTATTCTAATTTTTAAGGGAAATAAATCTTGTTTTTTCATTTTACAGCGCCTGCGGTCTAACTCCAAGCTTCTTCACACTTCCCAGAGCCTACCCGTCGGTTCCCCCGCCGCCCCCACCCCCACCACTCCCTCAGGTCCCTCTTTGACGTCAGGTGAGCCCTTGGTCAGGATCCTGCCCCGACGTCTCCCTCCCATGTCCCTCCACTCCAGCAACGACAGCGGTTTTTGCAACGATGGACCGCCGCCGCCGCTGCCTCCAACCTTGCTTTCACCCACGTCGCCAGGATTCTCGCCAAGGGACCGCGCCAACGAAGACGCTAAACCTAAGTAAGCATCCCAAACGTACTCGCTATGTTTTTGGCTATGTTTATCTATAATTTTTATTATTGAAATATTTTTATAATCTGAAAAGACTTATTCTAAACTATTTTATAAATGTATGTTATAACGAAAGTAATTTTTAATTTTGTTTATATTGTTAGTTAGTTTTTTAATAATTATTACTATTTTTAATTATTTTATTTACTTATTTTTTACCATGCTGAAATGAAAATTTTTTTCCCCCGAGCTCAGTATTTGTCTTAAGACATTTTTAAATCATATTTTCATGAATCAAAAACTTGAATTGAAAGTGTATTTAAGTGCGAATAATTTGAACTCTTCTTATTAGTTTAAACGTTTTTTATTAACTTTAAATTGCTACCTATGAAAATGGATCTAAAATCTATTTAAATGAATTATCGCTTGTGAGATTACTATAAATTATTTAACTTTTAAATTGGTTGGCGGTTGCGAAGATCGTTGAATGAATTTGAATAAAATAAGAAAATTAATAATAAATAAAGAAAACATTTAAGGACATATGATATGATGAAATATTTATTGGTGTGCCGAGAATATTTTTTATGAGATATAACATGACATGTAATATTAGCAAAATGACTTACAAGTGATTAGTAAAAAGGTTAAATTCTCACCAAAGATTAATATTCCGTACCTGTTTTACGTCAGTACCATGCAGAGCGCTCACTGCGGTAACATCTTTATTACAAAATATGGGAGAAAGGTTTGAGGAGACCATGCTAGTACAGAATTAATATTTTTACGTGTGTGTATATTTTAATCTTGTGTGAAAGTGTTGTGAAAGCCACTCCTGCTGATTTCTGTGGAGATTTTTTTGCTCGTAATTTAATTGCATTTGTTTTGCTCGGAATCTACTTTCGTTTTGTTTTGCTCGGAATCTACTTTCGTTTTGTTTTGCTCGGAATCGTAATTTCGTTTTGTTTTGCTCGGAATCGTAATTTCGTTTTGTTTTTTGCTCGGAATTTAATTATAATAAATTTTTTTTTTCAGGGAGAATATGTTTTCTTCCGTGAAGCTGCGAAGAGTGATTACCAATGATCGATCCGCTCCGATGATCAGTTAGTAATGAGCAGAACTATTCCAGCCTTCAGCTGTCACCATCTTCAGATTTTTTTTTTAATTCTTATTCATCAATATGTATATCAAACGAACTGATTTCTTATCACTTAGCTTTCGCTCTGACAACAAATCTTTCCATTCCTTTTCCTCAAATTTCTTTTCCCTGTGTAACCCTGAAGAGAAGATGTTATTTTGAAGTCTAACTTTGCATCTTGAATATTTTCAACAATGCTTTTTCATGTGCAATGTTTTTGAGAATGCTCATTCTTCTATTATATATTGAAGTTTGTACATGCATGAGAATATTTGTTAGTGGAATTTTTCAGCTCAAAAGCAGTGTGTAAAATAAAACAAAAATCTGCCTTTGTGCTTAGAGAGAAGGTTAGTAAAATCAATTCTTGTATTTATAAAAAAAAAAAAATTCAAATTGAATATGAATGTTATTATATGATATGCCTGTTTTTGAGAATCTGTAAATAAAAATAATAAAGTTTCCTTTCACCCAATGCTTGATTTTTGTCTTTATCGCATGCAAACATCCGTTCTTCGAAAATAAAGTTAATTGCAAATAAATATTCATTGCTATCCCGATATGACGAACATTTTTATTTGAAAATATCTGTTTCTCACATATTAATTTGCAACAATAACGAACAAAAAAAAGTAAAGCTTCCATTAACACATCTTAAGTGCATTGTGATTTTGTGAACATTTTTATTAAAACGTGGAAGACGATAAAAATCATTTTCTAAGAATAATCTAATTAGTTCAAAAGCTATGGCTACTTTGTATATAAGTAATTTTAAGTGTTAATTGCAAAAATCGACCGCTATATTGTCACGTAGGTACTCTAGTGTGGAACTCAATGACACACAACCAGAATAGTAGGAAGTAGAGCTAATCCAATTTATTAACCCAACTCAGAACTGAGAACACAGTGACTTCGACTTCGATGGTAGGCTTATCGGTGCACCCGTCCTTGGAGAAGGACTATCCCCTTATTGACCGATAAGAGCTTTACTTTTAATAAATTGCCATGATATTGTTGGGTTATTGAGGAATTTACTTGAGTTAAGTTTCGTGGTGAAGCTAGCGTTGTGATTGGCTGGGCTTAGGAGGATTATTGAATGGCGTATAGCTATTGGTTGTTACTGGTGGAGTGGGTGAGTGGGTATGCTGCCAGAGGTAAACGATGTAAATCTAGTGCAGGGTGAAATTACATGTTTAATTTTATAACACTAGATGGCGCCATGGGCGTTGACTGTTTACATTAATTTGGACAGGTGATGTTAAAGGATTAGACTTGACAGATCTTCTGCTTTTATATTAGCAGGGAAAGTTCCAGAATACTTTTCTGGAGACGGTAAGAAAAGTCCAGAACACTTGTCTGGTAACCTAAAGAAATGTCCAGAATCTTCTGGAACATGAAATAAAGGAAAACATAAAATCAAGGAATTAAGTATTTACATATACTATTAATCGCATTGTCTCTAGCGGGATTCGAACCCAGGTCTCTTGATTAAGAGACCAGTGCCATGATCATTCGGCCATGGAAAGTCGACTGCCTCTTTTAAATGCGGCAATATGATGCGAGTTCCCCAAGGGAATAACACTTCTAAGATATGTCAATATTCATCGGAATTAAGTTCTTAACACATCATTCTTTTAAATTAACACATTGATAACGATATATATTGCATGGAATGCATATGATTTTAAATCCTTAACTTACGAATTTATTCAACTTCCTATTTAGATGACATATTCTATTTGGAACAATTATTATTTTAATTTTGGTAGTATTATAAAGCCATTTGAGATATTCAAGCGCTTTTAGTTGATTTTTGCATTTTAAATTCTTTCACTTTATTGCAGATTTAAAATTAAGAATTCAGTAATTAGATGCGCGAGTCAGTCTCTTCATTATATGTGAAAGGGCGAAGTCATAAAATAAAATAATTAAAAAGAATATTTCATGAAATAATAATTTATACTTTTAATGATATTTAAGGCTGTAGGATGTGGTATGCTTAAAATCAATTTTTATGATGACAAAAATAATCTCATTTCTATTGATGCACACATATACACTGCGTAAAAAAAGTAGGACACTTGATTTTGTAACAATAACCGAAAAATATTTTATTTTTACTAAAAATTTTTATTAGAAACATTTAACAAATATTTCAAAAATACAATTTTAACATCAGAATTATGTTGTTCAAACATAAAATATTAATGGCAACAAAAATAGTTTCTCTTTTTTGAAACTTTGTAAAAAAAGTAGAAGGACAGCATTATAATGAATGAAAAAATAGTGACTTTAATAAGGAATGGTCTTCCCATTGGCCTTTATAACTTCAAATATTCTGTTTGGAAGTGAATTGTATAGAGTTTGAATTTCAGTTTGACAAAAATTGTCTCACGAGTCATTCAATGCTTCTCGAAGCTGAGTTTGCGAATCAAATTGCCTTCCATCAGCATAAACTCGACGAACTAGCATTGCCCAGATGTTTTCCACTATATTAAAGTCGGGACTTTTGGCTGACCATGGTAAAACATCCACATTATTTGTTAGGAACCAATTTTTGACTCCAGTCGCGGTGTGAATGGAAGCTCCGTCTTGCTGAAATTTCCACTCTTCACCCCCCATGTCAGAGGCATAAGGAAGAAGTTCGGAATTCAGCACTTGAGTGTAGTCTGTATGCTTTTGCCTACCATTTAAGAAAACCAGACTTGTCCTTCCTCCGTATCCAACAGCTAACCCAACCATTAAACTCCCTCCTCCCATTTGTCGTGTTGAATAGTATTCGCCTTCAGTCCCCAGACAATGCCAGTAGTGCTGATATCCGTCTGGACCGTCTAAGTTAAATTTCTTTTCATCGGAAAATATCACAGAAGTCCATTCTGTAGTCCAGGACATGTGCTCCTTAGCCCACGCTAAACGGTTATCAATGTGAGCTTGTTTCCACTTAGGATGATGTTTCCGTTTTTTGAAAATGAATTTTTTAGATTTTTTAATATAGTTGTAAACTGTTTGTTTCGTCACATGATTAAGTCCTGCCTGATTTCTTGCCTTTGAAACACTTCCTTTGTTGTTCTTCAGCACACGAGCAAGTTTTCTTTCATCACGTGGTGTTAACTTCTTCGGTCTACCAGTCTTCTTTTTATTTCCATTTTTATAAGGATTTCTGATAAAGTTTGAAACTGTATTGGGGCTCACCTGAAACAATCGAGCAATCTCTCTGACACCTTTACCATCATTTTGATATGCGGAAATTTGCCCTTTTTGCAAATCGTTCAAAGGTATTCCTTTAGGCATTTCTGAGAACGGAGAAACAACGTAACTTTTAAACAAATTAGATTTTTTTGACAGAAAAGGATAAAGTACAAAATCACTATTTAAATAAAGAACAACTCACTAAATTAAATATATTAGCAAGTGTCCTCCTACTTTTTTTTACACATCGGAAATTATATATACTAATTTTCTTAATAATATTAGTGGTAGATGTTTAATTTTTGCCTAAAATGAAAACAAGGGTCATTAAACTAAATCTGCATAAATATCTGGTAGTTAGTAGAAAATAAGAGATATTAATTGGCAAAAAGACACTGTCCTACTTTTTTTACGCAGTGTATACATACAAGCAGAACCCTCACGATATTTATCTTTATACGATAAATGCCTGTGAAATCTAAACCACATTAAAAAAAAAGTTTACACATTTATTTTTCTTTGCGGCAACAATATTGTCTAGTAAGTTACAGGCGATAAAATTCGAAATAAATTAACTAAAAAAAGATAATATTAATGGAATTATGGCATCTAATGCAAATGATTCTATCAGAATTAATGTTGTTCAATTTTCATGATTCTTGATTTCCAAATTTGACTCCTCGCTACGTCACGAAGAATTAAATCTTCTGTCTGCGCTTTTTGTAGAGAATTAAAGAAAACATTTTTTAACTCCTCAGGAAAACACTAATTTTAAAAAAAAATCAATGTTAAAATTAACTTTATTTTTCTTGCTTTAAATTAATGAGAAATGGGTACTTTTCCATTTCGCCGCCGCAAATCTCGCCATGCAGACTTTATTGGCGTCAACACGCGATGTACACACATAGAAAAAGACGTTAACAATACTGCAACTAGCGAGGATATTCATTTGGCGTCAGTTGTATGATTTTTGGCGACATTAACGCCTGCACCGATGAAATAGAAAAGTACGAGAATTGTTAGAATGATGACCTCAAAATATTTGGAAAAGATAATTGAATTAGAGTATCGGATGCAGCAATTTTAATTCATAGTTTTTTTGGGGAAAAGTATTTTTTTTAAATTCCTAAAATTTCTGACTATAAACGCAATTAAAAAAACAATTCTTTAGAAATTGCTTGATCTTTTCGAGGTAACACTAATTTGTATTTATAAGTATTAAAAACGACATTTCTGGCAAAAGCGTAGGGCAGCCAGATCATTCAAAACAACACAAAATATACAAAAAGTTTTCATAATCAAATTTTGAAATTACGAATTTCAAGAGGCATTGATTCAGTGTTATAATCACGTATTTGCCAACTTTTATGATTATAAGCACAATAGATTTGTCTTGATATTGCAATTACACAAACAAATGCTTCCTTTCATAAATATAGATATCTTTTATAAATTCAATTTATTCATGTCTTTTAAAGGAATGACGTTTAACCCTTTGCACTCGGAACAGTAATTCGATGCATAATTATTCATCTAATACTAGGCCTTACTTATTGCTCCGAAAAATAAATATATATATAATTGTTTCAAGTTGAATTTCCCTGAAGAATTAATATATGCCTTCTCACCAATCTGTAGGCGATTTTAACAATCAGAATTGAAAAATAAATAAATAAAAACATAAAATAATGCACCGTCTTGCATGGCGAGGGAGAGGCACCATTCGAGTCCAAAGGGTTATTTCTTAAAAATAAATTACTTTCACTTCAACGCTTTTACTAAGTTTCGTGAGAGTTAATTTTTCTTTCCTCTCATAATCTGATGACTGTAACTTTCACTATCTGTAGATAAAAATGTTTCTTCAGTTAGCATCACTACCCTGTAAAGATAAATAACTTAGAAAAATTCAGCAGAAATCTCATTTCGTAAGCTTTAAAAAGTGGTCATGTTTTTAGCACATGATTATGAAAATAATTCTTATTAGAAAACTA
This sequence comes from Argiope aurantia, assembly GCA_026543865.1. NCBI lineage: Eukaryota > Metazoa > Arthropoda > Arachnida > Araneae > Araneidae > Argiope > Argiope aurantia. The sequence goes on along the minus strand of JAPMOR010052242.1, from coordinate 3,418,396 downwards.
TTACAATTTTGTGTTATATATTTCTAGATGGTCATGACTTGGCAACATCTAAAAGTAAAATTCTTCACCTTTCTTTAATCGAATCAAGCGCCAAATCTTATTCGCGTGTCTTCATAGTCACGTGACAGAAGATAGCCAAAGAGCTGGTCGGAGTTTTAGAAAGTTTTTCGAATATGCTACCATTATGTTGTGTACAATGTTTGACACGTCATTATCTTTGAGAGAATTTTTTCACCAATATATGTGCTGAATATAAACAATTTAAATCAATATAATTGGGCATATTCGTAGTTAAAAAGAGCATTGCTAAAATAAAAATGTTTGGAAACAATTTCTAAACTCTTCGATTTCTTCGAAGAGCATTCGAAATGGAACTCTAGACTTAATAGGTTTGGTGAAACAAATTATTTGCACCCAAACAGCAATGATGTAAGTAAAACCTTTTTTTTTTTTTTTTTACATCATTTGTATTTGTAATTTTGGTACATTTGTTGCTATTAATATAAAAGATTCCTAAATAGACCGTCAGCGTAATTAGGCTTATGATTTCTGAAGTGATATATTTGTTCTGTTTAGTAGATTAATAAATCCTGAAGTACATAATTAAATTGATAATACAGTGTTTTTTTTAATTGAATATAGTTATCATAGCAATGCAAATTAATTATGTAATATCAGATGCATGCAAATGATCTTATATTTCTAATAAATTATTCTATGGTCAAAAGAACAAATATAAGTTTATAACAACCGAAATTGTAACAAATAGAAATTACTAGAATATAAAAAACAGGATATTAACTT
>JAPMOR010052242.1:3369746-3417582 GCA_026543865.1 Argiope aurantia | reverse complement strand
AAATAAATATCACGTGATCTTAACAGAAATAAATTCAAATTGTATTTATTATTCATTTGATACTAAAAATTTTCTGTGAAAAGTTAAAATATGTTATCATGGAATCTCAAATAGCTTATTTATTAATTTCAATGCAAAGCAAAAATCACGTATTGCAAGAAATGGCAACAAATGAGTACACCTCAACGCCATTTTATTTTGAAACAGTAATAATCACATTGCTGTTTAAAACAAATGTTAAATTAATTCGAGATATAATTCCCAGATAAATCATGATATTGAAACAGACTAAAAAACGGATTCATAAACAATTTATTTAAAGCATCACGCATAACCAAACTGCAACTCACTATTGCATACATATATCGCTGCAAAAAAACCAATATACTATTTCTATAGAAACAAATGTTCTAACAAATAGTATTAAACTGATGATAGCAGATAAATAAGTTCTTAAACTGTAATTTCTTTACAGAAATATTTCGCTAAAAATGAAAGAAAAAAAAATAGCAAACGATATTTTAGTCACCAATAAAATCGTGAATGTATGATTGTTATGCATCTTCTGTTCTTCGATTTATCAGGACAACGGAAATTAATAAGATGCATTTTAGACAACGATAGTTGCTGTTCATTCTGTATTCCAAAACCATCCGCTCTTTTGTGCATGTGTCAAGATGTTTTTATCAAAATAGGGATGACAGGAAATTTTAAAGTACTTGATTTTTATTTTCTGTGAAGGTTTTAAACATTAAATCAGGGGCTGAAGTATTTATGAAGTAAATCAGGGCAGTAAGTATTTTGAACCTGCAGAATGGTTGAAGGGTGAGTGGAATATATATGCGTATATTTATGAGTTGATGAAGTTTGGAAAGGATGTTTGTATGTACTGTTTCTGTTATCCACACAGTCCTTATGTTCAATGTGCTAACTAAGCTACTAGGTTCCTGCACCCGCTGCTAACGAAGCCTAAGATGTTTTTTAGTTAAAAAATTCTGCCCGGTGTTTTCTTCAGATGCCGAAAGGCATCCCGTGCTCTAAATTTTGCTCTTGAGGCAACAGATCGGCGCAGTCGGTTTGAAAAACTTTTTCAAAATTGTTAAGCAACGATAGTGATCCCAAAGATTAAAAAATATATATATCACATACAGATTAAATAAATCTCAGGTTAAAATAAAAATTACAATACTTATCAGCAAAAATCATAATTTTAATGCATTAAGTGGTAACCATAGCTATTTCACAGAAGTGTTTATTTTGTCCGCCATCTTTATTGGCGAATTGGCTTCCTTGGCGCAGCAAGGGCACACTAAATTTCATTTTTACCAAATCAGGATTAATAAATGGAAGATTTCTGTTCTTAAAATTTGGTAATTCTCTGTTTTTCAAAATAGTAAAAAAATTTTAGGTTAAAACACATTTTTTTTAACGTTTCATATTGATTTTGTGATAACATTTTGAGATTGGCAACGGTAGATAATCTATCACATTTAATGATATTATATAAAATATTTTTCGTACCAGCATTGAAAGTTTTTTGCCTCTTGAACTAGCCATATAAGCAACCAAATACACAATTTTGAGTTACAATAAAATAGTGCGATCAGAAACGACAAGACACTCACATACACATGTAAAAAAAGACAAAAGGAAAAAGAATCTTAATAGGGCATAAATCTAAGGACAAAAAATGAGCTCTTGAAATGCGTTATTCCTTCCTGCCCCTCAACCTTTGGCGAGGTAGAATTGTCGGAAAGTGGTAGTCTCGGCATACTGGAATGAACAATAGTCAAGTTTCCTTCATTCAAATCCTATTAATGTTTTGAAATCAAAGAGATTGATAAAATCTTTCTGTACATGGAATCGCATCGTTCAGTTGAGTTTGATTTTCAAAATATTTTGAATAAGTCTAAAATACTAGTATTAACATGACAGTGACAAGTATACTGTGCATCCATTAGATCCTACTGACATTAGCAATTTCGCAAAAGATAAAAACTTCAAATCAACAGATTTCGCTGATGATTGCTAATATTGAATTGAATTTCTTTTTGATATCTTATTTAAAACGGACCATTGTACTTGATAAGGTACACAAATATATATCACCATCACTTTGTTCCTTCCAAGTTAGATTGGATTATTAGTGGTAACCGCTCCAAAGTTAAAGTTAAATGTATATTTAGTTCGTATGGGTTTCAAATATTCGAATGTTGAATAATCAAGTTAAACAATTTCGGAACTTGAATCAATTGGAATTTTTGATAATTTAGAAGATGAATGGGAGAGATCTAAAATGTAATCGGATTATGCTGAAATTTTTATATTCACATAAGATCGATCCTAGGGTCAGTTTACTTTGGAAACAGGATATACTGAGCACCTTCTATTGTTCAATAACAACTCTGTATTTTTTTAACACTTTGAGAAAAAGGTTAAATTTTAATACTGAGTTCAGAACTATTTATATGCAAAATATGAATCAATATATTTTTAAGAGGCAAATTAATCAATAGATAATTCCAAAAATTTCCATTTTCACATCACGCTGTAATAAAAATAAACAGGAAATGAGCAAGACATTATAAAGTGAAAAGGTGCATAGTTTTTGATGAATCTTTGCGTAGCGTTTGTTCTGCTATTGTTTGGAACACAATTTTTATTTTATGATGGGTTTCGGTACCAATATGTGGTGTATCAAATGTGTTTATGCCTCCTCGGTACTCAAAAGATTCTAGTAAACAAACTTGAGAAATAAAAGTGCTTATTTTCAAGATATATTTACAAGAAGAAAGTGAACAAAATAGAGTTCAGACTGTTATATATTTATATCTCGGATTTATATATTTTCTGGTCTCTATATCATTAGTCTACACTAGCTGTTGCCACTCCTAATAAATTATATATTTCCTGCTTGTTTTCATTTTAAAACTAGTCTTGCATCTTATTCCAACTTGGAATCTGGCAACTCAAAATTTATTTAAGTAGAATTATGCCATGTGTGTTTAAAAAAAAGGAATTTTTACGTTAGATATTTGTTTTTGATGTATTGATCACTTGATCGCTTTCAGTCTCCTTTAACTGTAAATACTCAGATCAACTTCTATCATTCGTAAGTAAATAGCCTCAGGAAACTCTGTCTAGTGTTATGCGAAAATAAACTGGTTCTTAAACGAAAGTTGAGTTCCGAGTCGCAACAGTAGCATTTGGGATGAAAATATCATTTGATTGTCTAGTACTTTCAGCAGAAAATGCTGCATTCCTTTTGTGATGCGCAGTCAGTTGGGTTGATGACAAAAGGTTGGTGAAAAGCCATTCATAATACATATTCCCACGACAGGTTCAGTAATAATAGATTCGCTTCAAAGATCTTTATTTCATAACTATCCTTCATAAATGCCATGAAAGGTATTTTTACCCAAATTCACCATTTTATGTGGGAAGAGGGAATGAAATATTTATTGGAAAGAATGCAAGAAAATTTCGTTTAGACCACTCCCGCTGGTTTCATATACAAATGATAAAATTAAGTCATCAGCAACCTATGGCATGTTGTTGATGACTTAATATGTCAGCTCCGACTGTGTCGGATTAAAAAGTATGTGTTGCAATCGAACCTTTTTTTTTTTAATTTAGAAAATTTGTTACCATTATATTATGTTTCAAAATTATATTTCCTATTCCAATAATGAAGGAAAGTAAACCTTTTTGCAGTGCTGCCATCTGTTGTCATTGATCGATGTTGGTGTCGTATTTTTAAAAATTTGATTTTATTTTATTCATAACTAATTGAAAAATGTCCTTTTAATAGAAGTAATTTAATAATTTAATAATATTGATAGAATAATTGCTCTGAAAAAATTCAGTTTATCTGCCCAACTCCAAATATTCCAATCACTCGGAAACAAAACGAAAAAAAAGGAATATCTCAGCGAACAAAATTTTCATTGTCTTTGTAATTATTACACTAATACGTTATAAATTAATATCTTTTCTCTTTTATGAAATAACAGTTTTCTTCAACTATCAATTATTCTGGTTGGGCTCTGATACCTGGTTAGTTCGAATAATCGAATTTCTAATGTAAGGTGTAATTAAGAGGTAGAGAGGCTTTAATAGGTAGTTATTTTTAGGACGATTTTTATTTATTAATATTGATACTTAACTATCTCGACAAATTGGATGTAGTTGTGAAATTAGGGCCGAATTAATATTGTATTGATTTTTAAACTCTATTCAAACTCATAGAATATTTCATGCGTTTGTTTTTTATTATTGAATTTATCTTCTTACTTTTATTCTTCTAGTTATTTTTCTGTTTATATTTTTATTATTAAATTTATTCATTTCATTATTAATTTTAATTTTATTTTCAAAGCCATCCAAAAACAAATCAACTGCAATTCGTTGCACATATGAACATTTAGGCAGAAATGTAGTATTTATTTCTTTTCCCTACTGCTTTGCGAAAACATTTGTATTTTAAAAATGTATTTTAAAATTAAAATTTATTTTTAATTGGAAATATTCAGTTGCAAAATGATAAAAGTATTTTTTCGCTTCGTCTTACATTATACGTGTAATTTGATTTTATGTCGTCTAACCAATGCTTTAAAATTGTAATATTTTTTATATTGAATTACTTTTTTTTAAATGAACATTTTAAAATGAATCGGTAGTACCAAATTGAAAATTAAGTTAAATTCTGTAGTATTTTCCTCAAATCATGAATAATGTGTGTGTGTGTGTGTTCAAACTTTTTTTTTAAATTTCAGCCAGAAAATTTTCTTCGGATTTAAAAAAACTCATAACCATTTTATAAATAATTTCACTTTTGTTATCTGACAATTTCGGCATTTTTTTTCCCGTATAATTTGGTTTTTTTTTTTTTTTTTTTTAGGATGCATAACTAATAAATCAGAAAAATGCTGATAAAAGTTGTATTTTTTATCAGCAGATGGCAGCAGCATAGATATATTAATCAAATTTACCAAAATTAGCGAATTTTATTTCATATCTAACTAGCAAATTTTATTTCATAGCTTTATAGATTTTGTATTCTAATAAATGAAAACATTAATTTGAAAATTTTTAAAGTATGATGCGAGCATCATCAGGTACTGCTTTTTACCTAATGATGCGGTAATAGTTCAGGAAGTTTCTTTCGAAAACATACTTGGTTTTAATGGTGTAAATATTCGAGTTTTTAAAAATTTTAAATGAAAAAAGAATTATTTTCTAGCTTAATGTGTATTTTATATTTCTTTATATATAAATATACATTGGAAACTTTAAAAACCAAGCTATTTTCATAAAAAGTATTAGAATATAATAGCATTTTGAACAAATATATATATCCTAACACATTATACACATACAATTGCAATTAGGCGTCTTACAATGATCTGGAAGAAAATTGAAAACATAGAAAAAATTTCTAAGAAAAATATTTTAAAATTTAAATGAAAGTACTTTTTGTACTTTCATTTATACTGAAAAAATAAATCATATTACTTTAAAAATATTACAAAAAAAATCTAACTCTATAAAATGGCATGCTTTCAATACAGTTACCTACTTTGCTTATTTTATAACCTGTCTATACACAAAAATTGTAGAATTGGACTTAAATTGGAATTTTTGAAGAATTGGACTTAAATAAAAAGAGTGGAATCAATTTTTAAATGCACTTCCCTTAATGTATTAAAAATTATTTTAAGTATTTTGTACTTTCTTTTTTTAGTTTCTGGTACATAATTATAACTCTTAAGAAATCTCGAAATTAATATTTTTGAAGTTCTCTAAAGATGACGCCAGTTGCATGAGATCAAAATTTAATAAAATCAATTAGTTAATTATTAATAAAGTATTATGTCATGGAAAATCTATCAAAATACAGAATCGGAGCTCAGGCATAGAGAGTCAAAAATCAATTACAAATTTCCGTTTTTACAAACATGAAACAAATGAATTAAAAGTGATTTAAAAATCTTATGGAATTGAATCAAGAAATTTGAAACAATAGAGAACTGGTCATTGATGGTCCATGGTAAATCACGGACTCAAGACAGGTTTTCTACAGAACAATCATGTATATACAGCCACCTTTACTGTTAGACGACTTTAGGCCATTTTAACAACACAACAATAATAAGGCACTTTTCCATCAATCCAAACTTCGGATTTTCGTCCCTAGTAATAAATATTGGACTGTAACATTATTCAACTATAAACGTATTATTGAATATAATAACTAATTATTGATTCTTAAAATGTGCTTCAATAGCATTTATTGAAATACTTACAAGCTAATGAATATTATTTTTTATTCTTTTTGCATAATTTAAATGCTTTGTTGATTTAAATAAAATTATACATCAAATTTTTTTTACTTCTGCTTATGTTATGTTTGACTAGCCATACCAATACGTAAATGCATATTTATAAAGAATACATCAATTTTAGTAAATCCGTGATACCGTATATACGAGATATCGGATGCCACTAACATTCCCAGAACGATAAATAATCACCTGCAGAACATTGAATATATCATTCAATGTGAAGTTTGTATTCCACAACTGTTGATGCTTACCAATTTTATGAACCGTGACTCTACGTGCTATGTCTCTACGACACGAAAGAGATTATTTTCTTAAACATGCGTGCCGCTGAGGACAAGACTTGGATTTTGTATCAAAAAGGCATTTGGTCTAAGTGCAATCAACTTTCAACTGTCCACCCTGTATTTCACTCGAAGAAAGTTATTTTGTCTATTTGGTAGGACTAGATATACGTAGTCTGCTATGAGTTTGTAGCCTATACAAATCATATGGCCTTTGTTCCGACAACATTATGTAGATTGCGAATAAAAACATTAGTATTAAAATAGTCTTAGAATAATAATGTTTAAAAAAACAAATTATGTTTTTGAAAAGTTATTTTTAAATAAATGGAAAATTATATATTATAATGTTGCAATCGCTATATTCTTTTGATCACCCGGAGTTAAAAAGTAGTAGGAAAAATACAGAGATGTCAGAAAATCACTTAGGTTGTGTTATTCTTAGAAAACTTTGAAATTCAGTGGAAAGATTTCACCTTTCCAAATAGAAGTCTGTAATGTGATTTTGTCAAATAGCACAATTTAAAGTTAATAGAACTAACTAATTTAACTTCATTGTTTCACAAAAGGAACCCGAATATGTAGACATTATTTGGGACATAATAATTGATAAGGTTGAAAATCAATATTCATTGGTAAAGGATTTTAAAGGAAGTGAAACCAAATTAGACTTTTCTTTGGCATTGAAATTGGCAACATGAAGACAAGACATCTACATATGTCTTCCTCAAAATAAAGCCATCTGTTCTGTAAGGTACTGCAATTAGCTTAATAAACTGAAAACCGTCATAGCAGAATCGTTGGCTAGACGACAAAACGCCGCTTTTCGTCTTATCTTCGGCTGTAAGAAAAAGAAAAAAAAAGCTGTTACTGCTTCATTGAGATGTTCTATCGTATCTTTCATAATTCAAGATTATTCTTCTCAGAAAGCAGGGATCCCGGTGGCCTAATGGTAAGGTCCCGGCTTCGTGATCAGGAGACTCCAGTTTCGAGATACGATTCCACGAAGAACCATTGTGTAAGTGGTTGCACGTTGAATCCGTCGGGCCAATCATCTGAATCATCTACCTTGGGTGTGGTGAGAAAGTATGGCGTGGGGATGACAGTTCAGGTGCCATCCTCGTCATCTGAACCTTGAGGACATTTTTTATTAAAGAACCCCAACAATTTTGGTAAAATTAAAGAATGAGTCTCATTCAAAAATTGAAGAAGGTCGTAGACCAGGACGGCTCATATATAAATAGACCTTAAAAACAATAAATAGACTTTAGATGCAATAAATAGACCTTAAAAAACAAATTACTAAAACTTTTGGGGGCTCACAGTGTGTTTTTTTTAAAGAAATACTTGATTTTATTAAACAGTTACTGTAGTAATATTTAAGAAAAAATAATTATGTTGCAGTGAGACATATGCATCAAAAATTATGATTGTCTCCTATAAAATGCATTTCTAGATAAAAAAAAATAATTAAATAGTAAATTACAAAAATTTTGATGCAATAAATGAAATATTTTTTACAAGTCAGAATTGCATGTTTTGCCAAAAAAGGGGGGAAACTATCAAACAATTTCGAATTTGACATTAATTAAAAATATTATTAAAACGTTTTGTTCAAAATTTCTTAGATGAATTCAGCTTTCAATATCTTTATTCAGCTGGGTTTTTTTTTCTTTTTAAAATATACTCAAGGAGATTCCACTTTTAAAAGAAGAAAAAAAATCCAAATTGAGCAGGGGAAACAATAGAGGAAGAGTGGAAATCACAGTGGAGGTAATGATTTGGAAAGGAAATTGTGAGAGGACGATACTGATAGACAACAAAGGAAATTCAATTTGGAGGAAATGGCTCAATTTAGATTGCCTAGCAATTTTGCCTTCAAGGCAAAAGGTATTCCATTTAAAAACAAACTTGAAGGTGATTCTCTAATGGCTGTACAAGCTTCGAAGGTTGAAAAAATACTGCAGCATTTTTTTAAACCTAGTGTAGAAGTTTTATGTCATTGCGTTTTTACTTCTCGTATAAAAAGTACAGAGAAAGTATAAAAATCATCAAAAGATTCTAGCTCAAAAGATGGATATTATTGTTTTTAATATTATTTTGGTTTATTCAAACAGAGTTTTATTTTGCATATCGATAATCGATATTCTGTGCAAATAAATCTTTACGAAATGTAGAAACTTTTGTCTTAAATATAAAGTTCTTTTTGAAGCTTTTAGATGCGTATAAAAGAAGTTTTATACCATTTAATGATTATGCAGTAGCTCCCATCTATAAATGTACTAGCTATTTCAATATTCAGTGGCAGACAATCGATTGCATGTCAGATATTTTTTGTCGGAATATCGTTTGGGAATTAATGATAGTTTTACGTTTCATTTAACAATAAATTGAAAATTAAGAAATATTATATGATAATGCAATTTCCTTTTCTTGCCAAAGACAATTTAATAAGCTCAATTAATGACATAGCATCTTCTTACTGTCACTCTTGAAAATATTTGAGCCCCTGAAAAACGTTACGAATTTCTGCGTTATTTCTATCATTATTTCTGAATAGAATTTTGTAAGGTAGAAAATTGTGTATCTTTTTAATTATAAGGGAATCTCAGATGTTACTCATATAAATTAAAACTTGAGATTTCATATTTTATTTGGGAGTGCATCTTGATATCTCACAAACTGTTGAAGTGTTCAAGAAAAACATATAAAAATCAAATTTATTTAAAACAATTTAATATTTTTTTTCTACATAATATTGTAATTAAAAATTTAATTTGATATCTTCATGTTTTTTTATTATAGTATTCGAATTAAATATCACATTATAAAATAGCGAGAGACCTTAACCCCTTTAAAAATAACTCCAAAAGGGCACATTAAAAAAATTGAGATAAAATACAAATCTATTCATAACTTTTGAAACAAATGAGTGTTGCCGCCCCCCCCCCCGTCCTCTCCACTGAATTGAAATCATTTAACGAATTTAAGAAACGTCACGAAATTCAAAATGCATTCTAATAATTATCACAGAATTATCGACTCTTTCCTAATAAAGATAAATATAAGCTATGTAAAGACTTTTTTTCATTAAATTTAGGTAATTTTTATTTGATTGAAATTGACTAGTCTATATTTCTTTATATCGCCATAAAAATACCAAAATGTCTTTGACAAAGCTCAAGATAGTAAAGATGCTAAAGTGAATACAATCAGGCTGTTATGGCTAAGTAACTGTTTAAAATATAAGCGAATTTTTCTTTTTATGAAAGAATTCATATGTTTTTTATAAGTCTTCATAGATTATATTTATGTACATCTTAGCAGCCCTCTTGTTCATCATTGGGGACTTGGAATTCATTGGCGATATGAAAGTGTACCGATTAATGAATTTCGATACAAGACCTTCTATGCTTTGAATGGTGATATACGATATGCTTTTTCCCTGGCTGACATCGGAAACGGGGTATCGTACTTTTCTGTTCGTATACCACGTTAGTGTTAACTGAGCTTCTTTCAATTCAAAATTTAATTAATTCATCTCAGAACATAGGCCCTTTAAGATCAATTACCACAAGTTCGGCGTGAGATTTGCGTTTGTGGTGATAAAAATTATCCAGATCATTAAGTAATTGTTTACCTTATAACAAAAAAAAAATCTTTCTTTTCATCAAGTTCAGCATAGGAAATTCATCAAACGGGTGTCAAAATGGTGCTCAAAATAGAAAATTCGTGGCACGTATAATGAAGGTCATGAAATTTCTACAAAAACGAGGGCAGGATATCAACATTGACTACGAATGACTTTAAATGTTTTCATTATTAGTCGTACGTTCAATACTTCAGTGCGTGTTATATGTCAGCCTATCTTTTTCTTGCTTGTATCCTAGATTCTTCTTTATTCCGAAAGTGCTGTTTATCTTAAGCCTAAACACTTAAAAAAAAAAAAAAAAAACCTTGTCAGGTCGGTATCCTCCTAATGGTTTAATGATAAAAATAATAATAAAATTTTCTCATAAGAATTATGTTAAAAAGGTGTTCTCAAATTCATTTGTGGAATCCTTAGTTGATGTAAAAAATGTTCTTCTCTTTGGAAAATAGGTTCCGAAATTCTTGCCGAAAAGCATCGAAATAAAGAAATAAAGGAACGGTGATAAGCCATCTGCAGCGTAGGTGATTTATAACGTTTTTAGGGGATTTTTATGAACGTTTATGGAGAACATTTTGTTGAATAAAGCATAACACAAATATTTTTGACTGCACGGTATTAGTGCAATTCTTGTGCTGAAATATAGTCGATTCTCCACTTACTGGTAATCTCTATTTATCGAATTCTTTTGTTGTCTTCATTCTCTTTTTATCGAGTCTTGTCTTTTTAATAAAAAGAGTTTCTAAATATCGAATAAAATTTCTGTATATCGAATTTCTTTTTAATGAACTACAGTATAAATCGTTTACTATATTTAATTGGCAACATTACTTTCAGTTCGTAAAGTGGAATATAAATTAAATACAGAGAAATTTCTCTCGCTGATATTGCAATAGAAATTCATGGAAAACCAGAAGAGCAAACAAAAGAGCACTATTCCCTTGACTATATTATTTAACTTCTATTCCATTAATCCCTTTTCTAACTTGTTGATAGATTTTTACTTTAAATTATATTTATGATTAAATGTCTTATACCGAGTAGATAAATGAAAAGCTGGTTGTACAGACTGTACATCAAATCCTGTCGATACTGCTACGTTCAGTGGTGGCGGGGTGGTCGGCTGTACGCAACAAACAAGAAGAGAGAAATGAAAGGCTGTATATATAATATTACCTATAAAATACAATATCAGTTTCCCATAATTTCACAGAATCTCCAATAATTATTTTTGAAATCATGCAGGTTTAACTGTAAACTCAATATTTCTCTAAAACGTAAGGTGATTTGATGAATGAGATTCGATTTGTATGAAATTGTAAAACGAGAAAGTTAATTTTAAACGAGAACGGTAACTTGTTATTTATTTATCCGTAAATTCATTTGATAGTGTATATGTGAATTTAATAAATCAGAAATGAAGGTCTGGGTTTTCCCCGGTTTTGCTGCACAGGATACGGTTTAATGCTGATACTCACTTGCACTCTGATGCTTTAGAACCTGATACAGCCGGTAACCGATTCTTTTGCCGTCTCTCTCTCTGAAGGAAGGAAGGAAACAAATTATCACTAGTCTTATATAACATGGGATTTCAGGCCACGCGCCAATTGAATACATGTGTTGATCTTTGACAAGGGTAACGAAGGGATCACTTTCATTTGATACGAAGAATTGATTGCGCAGTAATTTTTACACAGCTTCATACGTTAAATGGTATCAGGAAATAAGAGAATGAAATTACTATGGGCTAAATTAAAATAAAGCTTTGGAAATTAATTTGGTTTAAATTAAGAGTTTAAAATATCATTACATAGTTTAAACTCTTAATTTAAACCAAATTAATTTCCAAAGCTTTATATATATAATATAGTTTAAAAAAGACGTCCTGCATACTAATAGCATCGCGACTAGACTATACAGATCTATGACTATGAACATACTTAATTTAAATATGCATAAGCGTGATACTTTGTATCAGTATAATATATTATCATGAGAATAAAAACGAATGAAGAGATAAAATTATAAATGGTGTCCAAAAACAGAACCTGAGTACCTGATACTCGCAGTGTGTATCAGTTTTGTGTAGCTGACACTTTTGAATCTGATACAATGTATTAAGTTGAATCGGGTAGCGGGTTTTTCCCTTATCTGTATGTATCAGAACGTGGTAATTACGTAGATTAAATTTAGTGTGTGGTCTTCACTCTAAAACTGTATATCCGTTAAAAATTTCGGATCCAAATTTACGAAAGTCTGATATCTAAATTAATATACGAATTTCTTTGCTATATAGCGAAATTAAACACAAAATGGAAAGTATACTAGAAAGTCGAGGGGAAATCATTCCCATTGGTTTTATGCTCCTCTATGCTCTGAAAAAATGCATATTAACACTTTGTATTCGAAAAAGTAATTCAATGCATAATTATTCAGCCAATACAAAGACCTGTTTATTCCTCCAAAAAAAATAGATAAATATATAATTGTTTTAGGTTAAATTTCTCCAAAAAAAATTACTCTACATGTACTTAACCACTTTGTAAGCATTTTTAACAATCAAAATTTTTTTTAAAGTTAATAAAACGTCAAAACGGTGCCCTATTTTAAATAGTGCCTGAGAGGAGATATCTGAGTGCAAAGAATTAAAATGCGATTGCAGTAAGTTGATGTAGTCTTCAATTCAAAAATTCTAATCAATGGATTTTACTAATACTTCTTTTTGCGTACAACCGCGTCACCATTGAACAAAGCAGTATTAACAGGGTTGGGTTTTACTGATGCTGAGAGGAAAATACTATATCTAACATAGTTACATATTAAATGTGTATGAACTAAGAACATGTAATAAAAGTAGATCTGCAATTTAATAACAAAATGTGATAAAAAAATTAGCTTTAATGAGTAAAAAGAATATATCACCTAACGAGTTTTCATTCATCTATAATTCTGTTTCGCACGGACGTCATAGTGAAATAAGATATCAAGTCTTTGCAAAATTAGCTATAAATGAATCGTCTAGATTGATTTATAGCTGATTCTACGATAAATAAATTTTCTTCTAGATCTTTCTATTATTCTTTGAGTAAATGGCATCGCAAGATTCAATTTCCTCAAGTGCTTCATTTTCGTTACTTTCCAGTTTATGGAAGAACCTTTTGGAAAGTTATTTGTGGAAGGTATTTGCTGTTTTTAACAGGTAGGTTTTTATTTCGATTCCTATAGGAAGACTGGCTATTGCTATAGTTGTCTTGACAAGAAGACTTAGGGAAAATTTTTTTAGTCCTTCACCGATTATGGTCTCTACAGCCCTAAACCACACTTATTTCAAAAGTTTAGATGCATATAACGCTTTGCCCATGTTATCTTGTGAAAAAGATAATTTTGTTTATTTTAACTGGTTTTGAATATGCTGTTAGAAATGTAAAACTCTCGTACGAGTTCGTAAATCAAAGCTCAAAGGGGGTGAAAATGGTGGGGGCGAAAATTTTCATTCTGCTATAACTTCCTTAATATTAAAGATAGAAAAATAAATCCAATTAGCCAAATAAGCGCCTCTTTAAGACGAATTACTTTTGTATTTAAAGTTTCCCGATGACTGCAATATCTTAGAAATGAGGGGCTGAAATGTGATTTTCAAGCCCTATTATTGACTGTTCCTAATATCCACAATTTATGTTGCCAGATAGTAACTTAAATAGTGAATGAATTTACCTAAAATTTTTTTATCAATATTCCCGACAAACCATGGCATGTTGTAGGGAATATTGATAATAAAAAGGTCTGTCATGAATTTTCCATGTTGTCAATGAGCATTTGCTCTTGAATCATAAAATCACAATGATTTGGCTTATTGTTTTGTTTTGATGTTCTCCCAACTCTTTTATTTGTATTGAAACGCAGTTAGCTCTTTTGATTGTTCCCCATGCCATGTGCAATGTTTGTTTTTGACTTTTTTTTACCACCCTATTTATTTCCTAACATTAAAAAAGCGACCTTGCGCCGTGACTGTTCTGCTCATTCAGCAGGAAATTCCGCAGCTGAAGCCAAAAATGAAAAGTTTCGCCCCGCCTGAAAGTCTGTTTTATTCGCCACAATTCGAGTGTCGGACAAAAGAGTTGTATCCTTTCTGAGCGAGGTGTGTTGTCGGCTGTTCCCCTGTTTTATTCGAAAAGCAAACAGTTCGGACGGAAGCACTGAAGGTTGTTCCATTGTAAATGCATTCCAAAAAGCGATGGCAGTGTACATGTTGCTCTTCACCCACTGAGTTAATGGGGGTGGAATGCAAATTCGTGGAATCGTCAAATTGCTTTTTTGCGAATAATGGTACAACTGTATATGAATTTTACAAAAGAAATGTTTACGAAATCTATAAAGTATCTAATACAAACTAAAATGAATGCATCAAATTAGAGAAACGGTAGTCATAAACTTCCAGTTAGAATAAATTCTTTAAGCGAAATAAATATTTACATTTTAACGTGTTTCAGCCAATGCATGTACTTTTGAAAAATTACGATCTGCAAATTTTTCTGTATTTCTTCGGTTACATTTACCATATTTAACCCTTTGCACTCGGATGGTGCCTCTCAGTCATTATCATCTAGACGTTTTATTTATTTATTTTCCAGTTTTGAGTGCTAAAAATACCTACAGAATGATAAAAAGGTATAAATTGATTTTTTGGGGAAATTCAACTTGAGACAATTATATATATTTATTTTTTGGAGCCCTTGTATTAGGTGAATAATTTTGCTTCGAATTACTTTTCCACCTGCAAACGATTAAAATAATATTCCTGATTCTCTAACATTTTTAAAAAGGTTCATCTTTTCTGTGACCAACATTTTTTCATTTATGATGAATAGAAATTCAAAATTTGAACCAATTTTGGCCAAAGTAATCACTGAAATAGTTTAAATCATCGAAAATAGTTAGATTCTAATCTTCGAGACTTTTAATAGCAGAAAAGTTGAACTTATTTCTGTTCAAAATATTAGAATACCAAAAATTTTGTGTTTCTTAGAATATGACTAAAAAAACAAAGGTCTGCGTAAAAATTTGGAAAAAATTTAGCGATAAATCGTCAAACACAGAATATGTGTAATATGAAATTATGTTGTAATGAATTGATTTTTATTTTTTTATTTCAATAATCACATTTATCTATTGATTTAAACACATTTTTTACATATGAACGAAACGAAACTTAAAAAATTAATACAATACAGCAATACATTTAAGAAAAACAATTCATACCATATGCGGGTCTTTTTATAATAATGATTAATAATCTTTTATTTGTTCCTTTGATTTCGACTTTGGCTTCAACATATTTGGAACATCATGAAATTTACAAATATAATTTAGTTTTTACTAGAATTGTAATTCGAATTGTAAATTGTCACTACTCATTAATCCTGACGAATAAACTCGTCGTAACACAAAATATTGTACTTTTCCACGATGGGTATACTCTTTAAAAACAGTAAATTGATTAAATTATCTTGAGAATTTCGTATATTCTTCGCATATTCTTATTTTCAACAGTTTAGAAACCAGCTAAGGGGTCACGATTAAAGCGGCAGTCACATATAATTTAACATCTTTATGTGAAAGGATTGATTAAAGATGGGAAACATAATTTTTAAATTTTTCACATAATTAACAACCCTACAAGAACACGCCTTTTCATACAATAATATCGCATGCATCTGTTGATTAATGAAGCTAAAATGTTAATATCATGATTGCTCACTTCTCCTTCCAGAATTGAAATAAACTGTGACAGAATTGATAAGTTCCTTGAGATAGGTAATCAGCACGAATGATTAATACGAACAAAATTTTCTTTTGTTGCCATCGCCTTCTCCCTTAAAACAAAAGTTTATTAACAAGAGGCGGAGTCGTGAAAAGTGACACTTCACAAAACCACATCCATTTTGCGACGGAAATGGGTCCCATCTATTCAAGTTTTTTTAACCTGTCGTTTGTCGGATCGCTTTGAAAAGTCGGTGTCGTTCGAAGAGAACATCTCTGTTCCGAGGCACAGGAAGCGGATGGGGCTGCACAAAGGGTGGCCGATGGGTGCTCTCAGGAAAGGGTTGACCTTTTTTGAGCAGATGATGATAGAGATATCTGAGGTGTCATTGTCTTTTGGCGTGGGCGTGGCGATGTGGGGGGAGGTTATTCTTTCCGGAAAAATCTCATTGCGTTTTGTGAGCAATTTGATGGAATGTTGCTTCCTGTGGTGAAATTCTAAATGTTCGAACGTGTACTTTTGTCCTAAAAGAATATTTTTGGGAGGTTAATTCCTAGGAATGCTTAAACTGTTTTGATAGATTTACAGTCGATTCTCTCGCAACTCAATTTTTTAATAAGGTGGATTTCAAGAGGTGCGATTAAACTCTTAGATTATTTAAGAAGCCTGATTTTTATTTTGGAAGCGCTTTTTTTCATCAAAAATACGTTAAGTAGACATTATTAAAATATTCCTATTTGATCATCATCGTATGATGCGGAAGGAGGGAATTTAGAACATTAGAAATTTGTGTGCCATTAGTAATACTAGCTAAGAACGATTATTTTAAATCTTATTTAAAACCTAATTAATTTCCTAATTCTTATCTTAATTGAGCCTATATTTTCATTCTAAAATGTTCTCTTATCCACGATATGCTTAATTATTTTATCCATATAACTATAACCAATTAAGTGAATTGAATAACAGAAATAGTGTTCTGTTCTACCCTTTCTTACAAGGCAACATTTTGATGAAACGGTTATTCTTATGGCACGATTTAACTGTCAGTTGTACGTGCCATTACGCACGATACCTTTCAAAAAGGGAATCAAACTTTTATGTCCCTAAATATTGTATCTTGTCATACACATTCAGTTGCAAAGTTCTATTAAATAATGTGATTGGTTTTATGAAGGCACTTTGGCACCTGTAAAGTTGAATAAATTTTTATAAGAACCCTTTAACATTATAATATTCCTTTGTAAAATGCTTTTGTTTACGTACGGAGTTCTACTTTTTTATCTAAAAAAATTGCAGATATATATTTATTTCTAAATTTAGAGGAGCTTATCAAAATTCAGATGGATGCATTTATTTTTGAAATGAAAATTTATTCAATGCAGAAAAACTATTATATTCACATATTTGTCAAGTTGTATATCATCTACTTATGAAAAAAAATTGCTAATCATGCATAACATTCTTCATTTTGATTGGTCAGCAGTTGTAACTTCAACATTATAAGAAAAAGGAGAAAATTTGAAGAATTGAACATATAAGATATTTCTGAAAAGTATTGCAATACCGTACATGAAAAAAAAATTATTTTGCTCATATTTATGCGCGTGATGTTAAGCTTTCCTAAAGAGTTGCATATTTCAGAAACGATGAATGTTTTGAAATACTGTTGATATATGCTATATATAATCATAATGCTAGTCTAACTGCACCTGTATACTTCGTATTCGAAAAAAGTTTTTTTTTTAAAAAAAGAAGCTGCGTTTGTTAATACCCGAAGGAGATGTTTAATCAGAAATAGTTCAAAATACTCTTCCCAGAAAAATTTTCAAAATCCATACATGGGTCTTCAGAACTAACAATCCAAAAGAATGAAATTTCCTGAAACCACCATCTACATACACTCTTAAGAAAGTATTTGTTATTGATAATTTAATGGCAGACAGGAATTTAGCTAAAAAGTCTCAAAAAATGCGATTGATACGACTGCCTTTTTTCCAAAGAACATGCAAGATTTTTAATCCAATCAGTTGTTTCCAGAAAATAATTCCCAATGACGAGCAACTTGTTCCAAAAAGCTTTTGTCTCTTCTCTCCCCCCCCTTTCACCTTTTTTGCATACAAAACATGGCAAAAGAATGTCTGCTGTAGTGATTTGTAGGTCTTTTTTTAACTGAAACCGGAAAAATCACTTTTTCTCTTTTTCTTCTGCTATTTAAATGTCTTGCAAAAAAGAGAAAAAGAATTCTTTCTTCCAGTGACTCCAAGATGGAAACTTCTGATTAAACAGCTGTTGCATTTCTGCTTAAACCGTATTTAATGTTTATTTTCTACATGATGCAAAAACAAATATTACACAGAGGTTGTTCACATATTTATTTAACGAATTTTACATAATATAAATGATGAAAATAAAAATTATTGCACTTGAAATGCTCTATTTGCACATTTTTGTTCTTAATTCTCATAGCACATTTCATTCAGAATAATGATGCAATTAGTAAAATTAGCCTATATCTTTTCCGTATTTTTCTAAGCCTTTCCATATCTCGTGATCCACCAATTTTGTCATTATTGCTTTTCTAACACCTTCTGGCATCAAAAGCTTACTGAAAGGTATGTATGCATTTATATGCGAGTCTGTTGGGCTAAGACAGTAGTATGAATGCTCGCAGTGCTTTAATTTTTATTACTCTCAGCAGTTTATTACTCATTCTTAGCTAACAAATAATAAAAATTTGGAGCTTAGTTTTGCATTGTGTTGCCATAAACAAAGAAAATAAAGGAAATTAATATTTTTTTAGGCTTAAATAATATTTTGCTAAATAATGTATCGACTTGTTGCAATTTACCGAAAATACGTTAAATAATGGTGGTAAAGAACTTAAAATAGCATATTGAAGCAAATTCATAATTTTTTTTGTCATTTTTTTGGAGGGAAAGTGGAACAATAAGTTATCAACCGATTTTGATTTAAAAAAATATTAATCATAAAAAGTTTTGTTCTAATTCTATAGTAAACATACAGAAAAAAAAATCATAAAATTTAAAAACTGATGGGAAACCAGGTTTGGCCGCTTTTTATAGTCTTTAAAATTTATGCAAGAGCAGAATATATCAATCATTTTTATATTTTTATCCCTTCACTTCATTTCTCTCCGATTTGCAACATTTATGTTGTAATGTATGGTATGAAAAATAAATTTTTACTTTCACTGGTCAAACTATCAATGCTCTTCATGCCGTATTTTCGATTGCATTGAATTGCTACAATATTGAAGGAACATTTTGAACATTTTGGGAGAGCAAAACGGTCGTTCTAGTCTTATTGAAACCCGAAATTGTAGAATTGCTTTTGCTACGAGTTTTAGAAAAAATGTTATGCAAAACGGTCGCGAAGAGTCTGCCCGACACAGCAGCATCGAGTCATATGTGTAATCCAACCAACAACTACAAGCGCCATTTCTGATGTGGAAAGTTTAAGTGATTAATGGATAGGATAGGTAGACTAGACCCTAATGCTATGATTGTATTTCGCACTTTTTTACGATCTAAACTCACAAAATTCATGTATGATATTTGAGTTAATCTTTACTAGTGCGTATCTTTTATTTTTCCTCTCGTGACTTTTGCAACAAAAGAAGCATATGTGTGCACCTGTCCTTAGTAGTAATATGAATTAAATGCTTTGGATAAATTAACCCTTGATTCTTGTTCCATTTGTTCCAAGAATTTCCTAATGTGTGTGTGTGTGTATATATATATATATATAAACATATATATGTAAGCATATTTTGGTAGAAGCAGAATGCAGGTTCAAAGACATTGAAGAGATATTTTACATTTTGAAATTAATTTTAATATACATTCCGGGGAAACATAATTATTTACAAGCAGAGACTCGGACGCGGCACGTCTGCCTCAGCGCGGCACAAAAATACAAGTTAGGAAGGGAGCGCCGAAACAAATGATCACTAGTCTTATATACTATGGGATTTCCGGCCACGTAGCGATTGAATACACGTGTTTACCTTTGACAAGGGCAACGGAGGGATCATTTTCACTTAATACGTAGAACTGATTGCGCAGTAATTTTTACACGGCTTCAGTTGAATTAAAAGTGGAATGAGATCAGGAAATAAGAGAATATTTTAGACTGACTTTGACATGGGCTGAATTAGGCAAAAATTTAGGAAATTAATTTGGATTAAATTAAATATTAAAATATCACTATATATATAAAATATGTAAACATATATTTAGTAGATGCATGGCCGAAAAGAAGAAACTTTTGATATTTTAACTTCAATGTATTTTACCACGGGAGACATAATTTGTACAAGAAAAGAATCGATGGCGATGATAAACAGATGTCTGTTTACATTTCGATCTAAGAGCAAAATATCAGAAATTTTTCCCTTCGGTGATTTTATTATGAGATTCTGATATAGATTTCGTTGCCAAGGGTCGATTTAGGCAAGACAATCTTGGATATCGTTGAAAAGTATGTGCAAGTGTTAAGGACTTTTATCCCTTCTCTCGGAGCGTTGAAAATGAATAGTCATCAGTGTTTTTTTTTGTTTGTTTTTTTTACTGGATTTGTTAAATACTTAAATAAAAAGAAAAATGGGAATTGGATCAGGAAATAAGAAAACATTTTAGAATGAAATTAACATGGGCGGATTTAAGATAAAAATTAGAAAATTAATTAAGATTTAATTTAGATTTTAGAATATCGTTGGATATATATAATAAAAAAATGCTTTATGAAGTTTTATGGCTAAATTGATGTAAAGGGCATTTCATATTTATATATAGGCAATAATATATTACTGTAATAAAACAAGGGAATGATTTTCACATTTTTCGTCTATTTATTTTCAGTCTTCTATAATATGCAAAACCGATAGCAACTATAAATCTTTTTTCAAAAGTGATTACAAATAATTTAAAATTAACGCGTCACAAATATGGGAACACAACTGAAAATTTAAAAAAAATTTAAGAATAAAATATTTTTGATTATTTTTTTAAGTGAGACTCGAAAATTGTATTTTCTTTTATGTTTCTAAAAAATAATCTGAGAAGCAAAATTTGTAATGACATTACTTTTTCTGTCTTCTTATGAAATATATTTTGAGTATTTAAAGCACCATTTATTTCTTAACATATGTTTGATGATAACTTCAATTAACAATACTTGTACATTTCGCCCAACAATTTTTTTTTTTCCCCTCCAACGCATAGAATGGTCTTTGCATATTCATCAAAGTGACGATTCAGGCATGTTATTAGATTCGAGATTAAATCAAACAGTTCGTTTCCTCATTAAAAAAAAGTGACTCATTTTTTCACGGGTGTTTGACTTTTCAAGGTCAAACTTAATAAGTAGCAGAAATCTTATTATATAGTATTAATTGCGGCCCCACTACTTGGGAAATGAATACCTATATTTTATAGTTAAAAAATCCTAGTTAGGTTAACGACTATGGCCCAGTGGTTTAGGTAATTATTAAAAAACACGCATCGGTCAGTGATCTAAATATCGTTACTGACACCGCATCGAATTGATGACATAAAGCTGAACTGGGGTAGGCTTTGACCTAGACATGAGCATAAATATTTTTGTCTCCATGAATATGTAAGAAATTGTAGATACATTTATCTATGTTAGTATTCGATTTATAAAGAGAAAAGGAGTTCTCTGTTTTCGTTCTCTTTACTAGAGCCATAACTAGGAATTTGAGATCAAATGGTTTAATAAGAATTCTTAGATAATGAAGTAATCTAGATGTAAAAAAAACCCCTTTATTATATGATTAAAACCTTGAAAGTGTGCGAAGAGAAAACTGAAATAAAATCAGAATAATAAATCTATAAGCACTCTTCAATGAATGGTTCTCTTTAAGTCAATGTTGTTCCTGGAATACAATTCAAATGACCTATTAAATAAGATAGCCTTGCTAACTTCCATAACTTTTTATGCTACCATGTAAGAATTCATGCGGAATACTCAAATAATTGCACATAATATGGATAATTTACAAAGAATACGTTTGTTAGTTTAGATATATTGCTATCATTGACCCCCCCCCCCTCCCCTGCCAAACGACAACTCGAATGCGTGCATGAGAAATCAGTGAATCAATAAGCGGAATTCTACTTCTCCTAGTGATGAAACAATGAAAGTTAATCTCTGTCATTCTCTGGAGGGGTAGATGCATTGACTAGTAAGATCTTATTCACCTGATCTTAAATCCCGTGTTACTATTGAACCAACCTCCAGTCAGTCAGATTCGTTTGTCTCTACTTTTAGAAATAAGTAGTTCAAAAACGCATTGATTTAAATATATCAAATTTTGTATGGGAATTTTTGTGACTACAAGTGTAGCTTTATGTGAAATTTTTTTTTTCAAGCGATTGAGGAAAACGTATCTAAAACACAAATTCGATTTTTAGATGATGTTAGCACATACCAGATTAATTCCTAAATATCTCGCCAAGGATGACACGATAGATTTAGTAAAAATATTAAATTCGCGCCATAAGTTAATATTTCGTAACAATAGGACAGCAATGTCATGTAAGGCGTTCTTTGGCATGACAGGTTTATT
Organism: Argiope aurantia; assembly: GCA_026543865.1. NCBI lineage: Eukaryota > Metazoa > Arthropoda > Arachnida > Araneae > Araneidae > Argiope > Argiope aurantia. The sequence goes on along the minus strand of JAPMOR010052242.1, from coordinate 3,394,934 downwards.
AGAAAGTTTCGGAGAGACCAATCCCGCTGGGATTTTTTTATGTTGAGTAGCTGTCATTTAACCATAAACCTTATAAATTCTCGGAGGATTACTTATTACTCCTAAACTACCTTCTTCAAAAATTTTAATTCCCAAAAGGCCATCTGTTTTAACAATACAATTTCAATTCTGTCAATTCCGAGTACCCAATAACAGCAACTATTTAAATTCCAGATCCTTGCCCTTAGCTACTGTAGCATCGACAAATTAGCCATCAGTTTACTTAGCTGCTCTGTCTGAGGGCTCGGATGTGACCACAGCGTAGCCGCATACTCTGTGTTCTATGTCTAGACCAATTAAAATTACACCGACTTAACGGGGAGGGATGGGTGGGTTGATAGGAAGACTCGCGTGTTTGCCAGAGGAAGTGTGATTCTCCAAATGAATGCAGTTGTGTGGATTCAGCGACAGCTGAACACCCCAAACGTTTCCAGAACGCGTCTGGATTTCTGTGTGTTCAATCCATTTCCAGCAGAAGCGTCCGTTGAATCAGCTTCGCATTGCGCTCCCATTTTTCGACGGAAGGTGACCGCTTGTTCAGGCTATTTTTCAAAAAAATTTCCGGGAGATGAGAGTCGCCGTAAATGTGTGGTGCACGATATTCTACCGTAGCAAAAAGAAAAAAATTGCCTTCTATTGTTATAAGGAATTACTTGATTCAGAATTAAACTTCATTAAGTCGTAACGAGATTAGAATGAGCAATTTTTTAAAAGTATTTTTTTTTAACATTGAAACTTTTTTGCATCCTACATGAAATTATAACTCATTCTAAAGGTGTCCCAAAATTAACGTAAAGTTTGAATTTGCCACCATTCGTGAAGTAAAGTGTTGGCAATCCTATTAAAAAATTTGACAGCTGATAATTTAGGGTCAATAAAAATGAAGCATTACACGATAGAACAACATCTAAACGCAAGATTTGCATTAAATAATAAAAACACGGTTATTTTCCTTAAATTGTTATATTTTTATTGAATCGTAAAGTACATAACTCTATGCATTCCTTTCTCGAAATTTCCCATGACCATTTTGGATAAATGTGGCTGAATTTCATTGATGCAGCGTTGAATTTCCTCCTTCAATGCACGCGTGTTTGTGGGCTTGTTGCTATAGACCTTTGACTTCAAATAAGTAGATAAAAAGAAATTCAATGGGGTTAAATCACACGATCTAGAGGGCCATTCTTAAATTTTCGTACTGTGGCTTCCAGACTTTACTTATTTTTGAAATATTGTTTAACAATGAAAACGCGTTGTTCTACCGTGTAATACCAACCCTTATACTATCAGCTGACAAAATCGGAGTTATAAAAGAAAAACTGCTACTCATATCTTTGTGAGTCAGAAGAGTTTCTTTTTGACAGCTCAAGAGATCGTCTGTCCTTGTATGCCATTTTAATTATCAATCGGAGTGTTCTACTCTTGGTTTCATCAAATATTTCAACAATGTGGTCCTTTTTTTTTTCCTTGTATATGTCAGAGAATCGAGAATGAATTTTAAACAAATTTCCTCCAGACCGATTTAATCTAGATCAGTCTAATTTTGGTGTCAAAAACACACGCCAAACTATTCTCTAGTTTCTCGCAATCTTAAGTTACAGCATTCGTTACCAACAGACATATAGACATGTTAATAGATTTCGTTTAAATGTTGATACAGATGTTCAATACTACAAATAAAATCATACACAAACTGTTATAGATCTAGGTCATTACATATTCGAGTGATTGTGGCCACATGCAAAGCGCATAAACAGTCCGATTCTCTTGCAAGATATTGGCTAAAATTTGAAACAGATTTCTTATTTTAGTGTATGGACTATAAAATAAATTTTTATTATTCTAGCTTTTCCCATTTTTACTTTATCATGTTCAAAATATAAATTTTCGCCATTGTATATTATCATGTATAAATATATTTTTTCGCCATTTTCATGCAAGGCATTCGGAGCTTTATCCGTTATCCATAATTTTATGAGAAACAAAGGGATAAGACCTTCCGTGAGGAGAGAAAAAAAAAAATTGCGCGTAACGTAAGCTTTGGAGAGATCATTCCAGGGGGTTGAGTTATTGTATCGATAAACACAGACAGTCGAACATAATTCGAAAAAATATTTTGGTTTTTCACACTCTGGAAGTCAAAAACTTGGACTTCGATATTTCTATGAATCTTTTATTATAATAATATGTTATGAAAATGTCATTTTTTATGATAATACTTTTTCTTTCTATATTTCATATACGAGAAAATAAGGGGGTCAATCTATCGATAGAATAATTAAAGCTTCCCATAGATGTTCTTTATATATAACTTGTCATTTCATAGAAAGATGTATATACCATTCCATATTCAAGAGAAAATAATTTTCTAGGGAATATCTATCCTACCTGTGAAAGAAAATGTTATTACTATGAGTGGGAAAAAATAATGTTGAAAAATCTAAGCATTCATTCTTGTGCAGCTGTGCATTTTTAATCTACAAGCTTCTTAAATATGCACATTTATAAGTCTCCTTTGCAAGAACGAAGGTCATATAATGATGTTAAGAAATTCCCTGTTTTGAACTTCAAATATTCAATTGCCGCTTGAACTTTCTAGAATCGTTATCTAACATGAGATCCAAAAATAGAAAAAATCGCTAATTAAGTACTCTTATTAGATTTTCTTTTAATCATTACCACTCAAAATTTAACTTTCTTATCTACTTGCCACTTTTAAACTTCCCGAAGAAACACTCCTGACTGAACCAAAAATTTAAAAAAAAAAAAAGGTGCATGTTTTTTCCCTCCCTTTCAGAGTTCGTGGGGAGAAAGGATTAAGGCGGCTAGTCTTGGGGCTAATAAAGCATCTAATTGAGCAAATTCTCAGCTCCTTACTAACATTTAAGTATGTGAGGGGGTTGCTTATCTTAAATTATATCAGCATAGCACCTGTGGGATAGGCACGATTGCCTTTCTTAGAAAGCCGCACCTGAAATTCGAACCGGAGATCATCTGCCCTTTGCTTCAGGCGCTGTACCTCATGACGTCACAAGGGTCAAGAAGTCTTATTCAATTTTTGCTTCCACAGGGGACTAGAAACTTTACGATGACCCCTATTAACTTCAGCCTTTAAATAAATAAAAATGTGATAAATTTTAATGGCATGAATACTAATCTTTAGACCATAAAATTGTCAGCTATTGTAATATTTGCTTTCTTGCATAAAATGCGGTGCCTAATTTTGAAGCTATACTTAGATTCTTAGATGAGCCATGTTCCTATGATGAGGACGATATCTGGTAATTGTTCTCTAGATTTCGACTAAAATGTGGTCTTAATAAGAGATTTAGAGTTCACCGACGTAAAGTTTTGTGACGTTTTCACTTACGATATCAGAATTCCTATCAGTGTAATTTTAAACTGTTATATAAATCTTATGAAAGTTTGTTAATTATCCAAAACTGCATCTATTCTTGTTTAATAGACTTGAAATACTGATTGTGATAAATGGATGCTTAACGAAATAATTAGGAACTGTGTCGATAATTCAATATCACGCATTACTTTTATATCACAATATTATTCCCCTGATGGCGCTAGGCATGACTTGATGACTGCATAAGAAAATTTCAATGAATAATTCTGTCACGCAATCTCCATGTCTAAGACTTTTGGTTTCTTTCATGTGGAATTATCTGAAGCCTTGCTTTAATTTACAGGATTTAAAACCGATTATCACAGCTGTTATTCAGTCCACAATTCTTCAGATGATTTTAAACGCGTAGCATGACATCAAGTATGACTAGGACATATTACCTACAACCAAGGGAACTTTCATCGAGATGTTTTAATTTTAGTATTTCTATTATAAATCAATTAAAACATTTTAATTCTGTACTTTCTGTAAATGTTCTAAATATTTTCAATATACGTTATATTGCGATTTAAAAAAAGACTAGTTAGACCTTCAAAATGAAACTTTTTTTGTATGTTAAAAATTGATTCGATGAAAATATCATTTGATTATCAGTTAACCCTTTCTAGGGTCGTGGGAAGTATGCTTCCCACCAAATTTATCAATCTTTGTATGAAATTATGTAGTTTGGCATAAGTTCTGACAAATTTTTTTAGTAAAACAGAAGATTAGATGCTTCAGTTCTTTATCTCACACAAAATGATGTGTCTTGATTTGTTACTTAATTATTAATTAATCAAATTAAATTTATCTAATAAGCTGAATAAATCACTTTTCTTATTCTAATTTCAAGCCTAAAAATATTTTAACGTAATAGGACTAGAAAAAATGGCCTTTAAAGGGTTAAATGAATATTTACTAAGAATCTAAGAACAATTCTGTTCCTAGATCATGTTTAAATTGAATTGCACAGAAAGAAGTATTTGATAATATTTCAACTCATTTTTGTATAAACGAATTACTAAAATAATGAAAAGTATAGTTGTAATTATACTTAAGTTGATAAAAAATTTTAAATAGATAAAATTATTAAGGAAATAAAAGTGTTCTGACTGGAAAACTTTTTTAAATTTTGAAACGATGTAAAAAAGGCATTAGTACGGTAAGATTCTTCAAATTATAGAAGGAAAAACCTTAAAATTTGAAAAATTTGAATAAAAAAAATCCTATAATCCTATAAGAATTTTGAGAAGTTTTCCTTAGTGAATAACTACTATTCGTGAAATATTCAAGTAATAAATTTGAAGCTGTAGGTCTTAAGGTTTGCCCTATATAAAATTTTAAACGCCTTTTAAAAAATTATCACTTCAAAAAAAAAAAAAACAGTATCAAGTTTTACAAACCTTATGAATTTGAAACATCCCAGATGACTAGTTACCGTCAAAAAAAAAAAAAAAATTCTGGAACAAATCCCATTAATCTAAAAATCTACTAATAATTTAATTTCGGAGTAAATGTGAAATTTCATTTTGTTCACCTAGATTCTTTTTGCTGTTCTTCTAAGCTTCTGAGACGAATAAACAGAGATGGAGAAATTAAAGAAAAAGAAGCCGAGAGGAAGTTGCTAAGAGAGGTCAGGACTCCGTAACTGATTGAACTGATTGTTAATTTTCACTCATCTGTACCGCCAGCATGCACCTAATTGCCAATTAAAAGAATCATTCAGCAAATATTTTTTTTTCTACGCCGTGACCATATTTTTGATGTTTGTTTACTACGGCAAGAATGAGATCGCAGAGATCCGGCAACATCGATGAGATGATGCCAAAAATATAAATGTGTGATATATGCTTACAGTAAAAAATTTTTTTATTATAAAGTAAGCTAATGGGGCCATTTAAATTTTTTAAATAAAAAAAAAACGTACTGCGATGAAACTTTAGAAATAATTGCTAAAATTTATTTGATTATGAATTTAGTGATATTTGTTTCAAATAAAGATTTTTTAACCCTCCCGCCATTTCCGCTGCGTGACAATCAGTCCATTTTCTATTGCATCCCGAGTTTTACGCAATTTAGAGGGTTTATTTTTACAATTGCAGATTTTAATTAAATCATATTATTATAGTGTAACATATAGTATCAGTTCGATTTGTTTGAAAAATATTTGAATTTATTTGCAAATGTCGCGTCTAAATACTGATTTTTAAAAATTGTGCAATCAGAGGGTTAAGATGCTCACCCAAAATACCCGGTAAGATACTCGATACTCTGAAAAAATGAATTTTCAAATGGCTAATCTAAAAATTTTCAATTTTTTAATACCACAAAATCAAAAGGAAAATTAGAAACAGTTTAAAACAATCTTTATCAGCAGAAACGTGGTTTGTAAATAAGGCGATGCGATAAAAAAGTATTTTTTATTATCTTAATTTAGGTCTTTAACACTAGCTCTTTTTGGCGAATAACATACTCACCAAAAGTGTTCGCTTTCTTCCATATTAAACTATATTTTAACGTTTCCACGTGCTTTTACTCTTAAGTATTTCCCTGAATTAAAGATCTGTGTCAGATTACTTTAGAATTGGAGTTTAAAATTCTTGCTTGTCTTCTACGATAGATAAAATTTATTAGCTCAGATTAAAATAGGGCAGAGTGTTTGTGGATTCTATTTAACATTAGAATAAAACAAAACAAAAAATGTTTTCGAATTTTTGAGGTGATTAGAAAGACTCCTTATTGGTGTTTCTATTCAATCCACACACTTAAAATATATGAAAGCAAAAAGAATAACAAATAAAATTAATGAAAAAGCAATTTTGGAAATTTTTATCTTGCTAAACGCCGTTTTATGTTTATTTTAAATCTAGTCATGAAAAGAAACTCACATGGAAACAGAAATAAAATGAAATTAGAAGAAATTTTGTAGAATTTTTGGAAAGAAAAATCAACATCTTATTTTATGAATCTGCCAAATCATAATTTCTTTAGTACATTTGTTTCGTTGCCACTTATGGAAAACATCATTTGCACAAAATCACCATTCAAATAATTTCACAGCATACTATTACCACAAAATCTAATCTCACGCCATATTAAAATTTAAAAAATTAGCTATTCAGAAATACCATTTATATGTTTAAATTTTTTATCTAATATTTTTATCTAATTTTCTATTTTATAACAACACTTTTTAATTGTTTTAATTAACACATTAGTTATTCACAAGCACGTTACGATTGTATAAAATATTTTTTTTTCGTGCACGTTTTCTCTGATATAAATAGGAATAAATGTTTTTAAATGTTAAAGAGAGCTGAATGAAACCTAAAACTTGCTTAAGTTGTTTTATTTTTTAATTTACAAGCACGTTTCGATTGTATAAAATATTTTTTTTCGTGCGCGTTTTCTCTGATATAAATAGGAATAAATGTTATAAAGAGAGCTGAATGGAACCTAAAACTTGCTTAAGCTGTTATATTTTTTAATAGAGGTTCGAATTGCCTTTATGTTTTATTACTTTCATGTACATCAAGCATATAAAGCGAAAATACGGTTACCGACAAAAAAAATTCGAACGCAAGATTTTAACGAAACTTTACATTTCATACCCGAATTAAAATAATACATTTCTGGAAATATATCTATTTCTGAATAAGATAACTTAAAAACACTTTGAACTAAATGGCGGAAATTGAATGGGTTTTTTTTCACAAAATGTGAACTAATTTTGAAATTTGAATTTCTATCAAATTTTGAACGAAATCCATTTAGCAGCTGTCTATTCTGCTGTATGAATGCAAGTGAACATGTTAACTACAAAGGAACTAGAAAGATAAAACAGAGAAGAAAAGAAAAAGAAGTGAAGAACTAAATAGATAAAATTAGATACATATAGCTATAAATATAGTTCTGTATTACAATTTGAAACCAATCTTGAAAGGAGTGGGTCTTCTATTGATCTGTTCTTTTAAATGCAAGTAAAAGATTTAGTTAAAAAAAAAACACGTAACAATTTAAGAAATTGAAATTTTATTCACAATTTTAGCATCTAAAGTGTAATAGAATTCTGAAACAAATCTGCCAAAATGTTGACCATCAGTACTTTCTCTTACTAAAATGCAATGATTTAAATAAATGAAATATCGTATGTAATCTGTTGACTAGAATTGTTGCTCTATGTCAAATTTTGGTTTTATTCGGTCAGAAAAAAAGACATCCAAAATATATATTCGAATTTCTATTACTTGTTTGTTAACTGATTGTCTGCGATTATTGATACTGATACGAATATGATTCCAAATTGGGATCTCTCTTCTTCAAAAGAGATACTGATGACAATTTGGAGGTGGCCTTGGTTTTGACAATGACTGACGGATGACTGAGAAGAGGAAAGGAAGAGCCTTTTTTGATGTAATAATCATAGATGTAGAGGGGATTTCTTCAGTGATGAAATATATATAATCAAAAAGAAATCGCGCATGCTAATAGCATCGTCGAGATAGAATTACAAGATAAGCATCTATATCGATCTAGTAATTTATAGTAGATTGATATAATACCGAAAAGAATAAGGTCGAAGAGAATTTCAATTGAATCCAAAAACTGATACTTTCAGCCTGCATCTGTTTGCGTTCCTGATACTTTTGAGGGTCTAATTACAATATTAGTATTAGATTGATGCATCATCCAACCATCGTTAAAACCATATACCAAATTTCACTCATTGAATTCATAAAAGAATGTTGCTTAGAAAATTTTAATGCGATTTTTGTGACAATTTTCAAAGCTATTTTTGTATTCAAATGCAAATGCTGCACGTACTTTGAAAGTTTTGTTGTATTAATATTGGGAACTATTGCCCACAGTTTAAAAAATTCGACTATGTTTAAATTCCTCTTTTATTAGTGAAGTTTTCGGCAATGTTCTCGTATCTATAAATCACACTTATGCTACATTTAATATTCCACAAGAGAAAAAAAAAATCTCGTCAATTTCTAGTCCTCATTTTTCAGAGTATCACAGTATAATAATGCTAGATTTTATTACATCAGCCATTGCATTATGTATATAATGACTATTTTCACATGCAATTTAAAGAATGTCTGCTTTAGAGCATTTTCACCTCAATTAAAATAAAAGTAGTTCTAATATTAGCAAAAGTACGAGAATGAAAATTTAGATAATGCACACAAAAAAAAAGGCTTGAATTGTATTACAACAATAAGCGTTATTATGAGTTGTGTTTAAATTAATTTTGGTAAAACTGACAAAGATAAAAAAAAATTTCACCGAAATACAATTAATCTCAATAAAATGTTAATTCTTTTTTGACATTTAAGTTAGGATCAAAATGGTTTTTATACGATAACATGCTTCCGAGTTACTGAGATAAAAACATTAAATTTCGTTTCATTTCTAATTTTTTAAAGAGAAAAGCAATATAGCAATAAACAGAGACCATAACAACCTGAAAACATTATGTTAAAAGATTTCATTACTTCTCTCTATATATTTTTAATAATTTAGAAACAGAGTAGAATATATTTTTAATTGACTAACTAAAAAGTAGTAGCTAACTTGAAGATACATTTAAGTTAAACTGTTCAAAGTACATTTATATCAGCTCTTATTTATCGTATAACATCTTTAAAAGTTTGAACAAATCTTTCTATCTGTCCATTAGAACTTGGAAAGTATAACTTTGTTTTAATATGATAGATGCCGTTTTTATTTGTTAATAAAGTTCGTAATTCATTAAAAGCAATATACTCCTGTTAGCAGAAAATAAAAGTTATTGGCAAACCATATCTACAAAATAGAGATCATAATATTTTGATAGTTTTACCATTGGTAGTGGAATTTACTGTAAACATTTCAAGCTATTTTGAATATGCATCCACTGAAATTAAATGCATAGAATTAATAAAAGCGCCTGCAAAATCTATAAGAACACCCAAGAATGAACTATTGTCTTAAGAGGTTTCCGCGCATTTAGAATGTGGATACAATTCCTAGCTAACGACTCGATTTCTCTATCAGCACCTGGCCAAAAAAAGTATAAAAATGCTAAAATTTTCACGTATTGCAAAATGAGTGTATTGTAGTTCGTTTAAGATTTAACTTACGATATATTTTACGAATTAGAACTTTAGTCTGTAGTTATAATGATCTCTTTCTGTAAGTTATAATCACGATCTTTTTCCCAGGAAATCCTAATTCCTCTTATGAAGTTTTCATATAATGGTTTAAGCTCTTTGTCTCTTTTAAAATGTTATAATTAAATATTTGGCAGTTACTGGCATAATCTTCAATTAAGTATTTAGGAAAATTTCCGCTAGGTCAATTATGATGTTGGAAGTTTCAAAGGTAATCGCGAAAAAAATGTCTGCATTCTCATGATTTTTTGCTTCATGGTATTTAATATCATAATCAAATCCACTAAACGATATCTCATAATGCAATAACCTGACTGCGCTTAAAACAAGCAAACCTTGTTTAGGTCCAAAAATATAAATCAGTGGCTTATTATCTGTTAACAATATAAACCTCTTTTCAAAACAAATATTTATAAAAATAGTTAATTATCCAAATGATTAAAAGATCTATCATTGATCAGATCTATCACTCCTGTTAAGAATTCAGTTAACCACGTGATCTCCCTTAGCGGAACTAGCTGCCAATCATGTGTCACGTGGTCCTCCTGTTGTTGTTTAGTATATATTTTTTCTTCTAGCAGAAGCGAACTGGACTCCTGTACTAGGGGGAGTGTTATCTCGGCTCTCCCGAGAGAGTTTTATGTGTAGTTCTCTAGGCCTTCTACACTATGGCGTTTTCATGTGCCTTTTGTTGTTGATGTTACCAATAAACCCCAGAAAAGACAACATGTGTCTTCAAGTCATTTCACCCAGACCACAATCTTCACTATCAAAATGAATTATTGTGCAATCAAGAAACGCAACGATAATTTATTATTTCACAACTCCTTTATCTGTTTGATTACAATTACGGTCCGTCTTAGTTAAAATGCTAGACACAATTGCAAAAGGTCTCTCCGTTCCTTTATCCCAAATGTGCGAAATTGCAGTCCAGGCTGTTAAGATGGAGCGTCCGTAGAGATAACGACCCATAAATTGGGATTATAAGGAATCAAAACTTTATTAAAAGATATTTTTTCGTTAACCTTTTGAAAGAATTTGGAACACTCCATTTGTCCATTTAGATTTTAAATCTTTTTTTAAGCAATATATTTAATGAATGTAACTTTCTTTTCAAAATTATTTATTCCATTCGAGAAGGATTGCACATAATATAAGCAAAAAATATCATTGAAATTTTAAAAAATACACCGTCTCGAATGAGTTAAAAATGTAACATAATAATAGTTTGTCAATTATAAAAATAATTTTAATTAGGAAACGATCTTATAATTATGGCACTAATTTTCTTTACCATAAGATGTAATTCATCTTTGTTAATAATGGCTGCAGTATTCAAATTTATCAACTGGAAAATCCTATGTATTTAGATTAATACGCAAATTATAATGTTGTAATTTCTTGAATACATCATGCAATCGTGCTTTATAAGCTTATAATGTAGTGTTGGATGTATTTATTTTATTAGTTCTGTTCTCGTGTGTTTTTTTATTTTCATTTAAATGTATGCCATTGTATCTGGCAACCAATTTAATGTTCAATTTGTATTATGTTCTTAGCAACGGCTGTTATGTGTTTTATTATTGGCTTGAGCCGCACTCTGCTACAGATGTTCTGTAACACTTTATTTTAAATGTGAAATTAAACGCGTTTGTACTTTTAGAAGCTTTTCAATTTGATCTGTAACGATCATGTAGAATCTGTAATTTTAATATCATATCGGTAGATATCGACTCCGAAGATTATTTTTCAAATTTTTCTATAGAGTATTCTTCTATTTCAATACCAAACCATAACCTTTTGAAATTGCATGAACTTTCATATACAAATATGCTTGATATTATAAATTAGAAAAATATTTACCATTTAATAGTTTTAAAAAGATGTCTAGCATTCGAAGTAGTGATTAATGTATGTAGGACTCAGGAATCACTACTATTTAGAATCACGCACATTTAATTACATTTAGGACGAACAATTACATTAACATAAAAGAAATGAACATTAAATAGATTTCGTCGAATATGTCGCAGGATTAATTCACATGTGCCATCTCGTCTTTCGTTCAGAGACCCGTCTCGTCTCACGCGTCTTGACTTTCGTTCAGACCCATCTCATCTCGTCTGCACTCCGTCTAACAAGCATCAACGCCTGTTGGCCAGCAGATGGCGCTCGTTATCAGGCGTTCGTCACTACATACGGCGATCCTGACATCTCTTTCGTCCTCGAAAGTTAAATCAAAGTAGAAAAATCTGAAAGAATAAAAAAAAAGAAAACAGTATCTGGATAAACCAATAAACATTTTTTTTTCTTTTAGTCTGAAGACCATGCTTTCATGAAATCAGCTGCTGTGGAAGTTGTATTTGGTCCATCATGACATCCAACTTTTTCCACGTCATAGCGATCCTTAGGTTTAACCTTAACAATCCGATACGGTCCATGAAACTTTGGTCTTAGTTTGAGTCCAGTTCCGAACTGCGTCCGTTGTATGGCCACTAATTCACCAAGCCACTTTTCTTCGTTTGTTGAAACTTTTGCGATTCTCTTCTTGAATCTTCAAAATGTTTTCCCTTACTTCTTCTCTCATATTATTTCGATCTTCCATCATTGCTTTTGTGTATTCTTCTTCCAATATTTCCTTTAAATGTAAATCAGTTGTATCTTTTAATTTTACTCCAGTTAAAAGCTCAAACGGGGTAAACTTTGTACTTCTCGAAACGGTACTATTGATTATTTTCTGCACTGATGCAACATGTTTATACCATTTGGTAGGGTCTGTTATCGAGAGTTTTGATAGAATGGGTATTAAAATTTTATGCATTATTTCAATTAGCCCATTTCCGCGAGGAATTCCAGTGCTAATTTTGAAATGTTCAATATTTTCAACCTGACAGTACGTTTCAAATTCTTTTGAGGTAAATGCTGAACCTCTGTCTGTTATTATTCTCGTCGGATACCCAAAAGTAGATTGTTGAAGCTTAAGTTTAGTTATTGCATCCTGAGTAGATGTTGATTAAACCGGATACAACCAGACAAATTTTGTAAAAGCGTCGACTATTGAAAAAATATGCTGGTAGTTCTTATTTGTAGAAGGCATAGGGCCAATGAAATCGATGTGATATGTACTTAAAGGCAAATTTTCTTTTGGGATGGGGTTAAGGAAACCTTCACCTTTCCCACGTTTCTTATTACACAGAATACACTCCACGCAATTGGCAACCACACTTTCTATTTTTGACCTCAACTTTGGTATGTAAAATTCTTGCTTTAAAATTTCTTCCGTCTTAGCCACAGCGTAATGTCCTTTATTGTGAATTTCTCGAATAATTTCTCTTTGTAATGCTTCTGGGACTATGAGCAATTCTCTACCATTATCGTATTTGTATAAAACTCCATTTCTCACAATGTGTTCACCGTCTTCTTGCTTATCTATCAAAGCTTTTAATTTCTTAAGGAATTCGTCCTGATTTTGAGCATTGGCTATTTTAGTGGTCACTTCACTGTATGAACGAGTAACAACAAGTACTGCGTTTCGACTAAGAGAATCTAAGTGTGCCATTTGTTTCCCCGATCTGTGAACAATTTGGTAATCAAATTCCTCTAACTGTAAAGCCCATCTTGCAACTTTTGATGTAAGATCTCTTTTACTCATAGTTTGTTGAAAAGCGGAACAATTTTAAACTTAGAACCCAGTAAGTAATGTCTAAATTTTTTCAACGCTTCGATTACAGCCAAAACTTCTAATTCATAGCTGCTATATTTTTCTTGTTGTGGAGATGTTTTTCGACTAAAATAATGAATAGGATAAAACTTATTGTCGGTTCCCTGTTGCAGCAGCACTGCTCCGAATCCCTGACTGCTAGAATCTGTATGGAATTCTAAAACTGATCCCTGTTGATAGAGATGCAAAATTGGCTCCCGAGTTAAAATATATAAGTTTTTGAAAAGCTTCCTTTTGTTCAGATTCAAACTTAAATGCAATGTCTTTTCTTAGTAGCGCTAAGCGGTTTTGCGATTTTTGAATAGTGGGGTATAAATTTCCGGAAATAGCTAGTAAGGCCTAAAAAGCTTTGTACTTGTTTAACAGTTTGTGGTTGTGGAAATTTTTGCACAGCTACCGTTTTAGATACAGAGGGCTGTATAGTTCCGTTTTGGATTCTATAGCCTAAAAATTCTATTTGTGGTTTTAAAAACTGACACTTCTTAAAATTAAACTCCAAACCGTACTCTGATGCAACCTGTAGAACACGTTGTAATTTTTCTAGTCCTTCTTCCTCGGTTTTGGATGGTATAATAATGTCGTCCATATAAATCAGTACAGTTCCGTCTAGCATCAAATTCCTGAATATCACATAAATGTAACGCTGAAATACACTCGGACTACTGGAAAGTCCAAAAGGTACTTTAAGAAATTCCCACTGGCCATGATGTGTTACAAAAGACGTAAATTTTGTGCTATCTTTCTCTACGTCTACATGAAAAAATCCGTTTTTCAAGTCCAAAGTAGTAAATATTTTTGATTGCTCAAGTTTGTCAAGCAAATCTTCTATGAGGGGTAAAGGGTACCGATCTTTAATCATCTTTTTATTTAGCTTACGAAAATCAATGCATAACCTATAACTGTCATCCTTCTTCTTGCATAAAACCACGGGTGAACAGAAATTTGAAGTACAGGGTTTTATTATCCTTTCCTGTATCCATTTATCAATCTGAGTTTCAACGAATTTTTGTTCTTTTAAAGGCAGCCTTCGAGGGTTGTGAGTAATCGGAATATCATCGCTCAGTATTGTTTTCATTTGTAACTCCGTACTTTTTGTTTTGTTTAGCGAATACTTATTTAAAAGACGATTTATTTCCTGTCTGAAGGGTTTTTTTACATGACTCATGTCGATTTCATCATAGTTTATCGAATCCGCTAAATGAATGAAGTATGGGAGAGGATGTGTATTTATTTTATTGCAAGCCTCAGCAAAAATAGGTGCCTGTCTGTCTCTTTTCAACTCCGAGGAACGTAGAGATACGACCTTGACCTCGCTTCTCACCAGCCGGGTGTAATTTATTTGAGCTTTTTTCCCATGAATGGTAATTTGTTTTTCTTGGAATGAAAAGCTTAGATTATTTAATACGTCCATGCCGATGATTATTTCGTTCGGCATTATTTCTAACACATACACATTAGTTGATATTACATATTCATCAATTAATATATCACAATAAAAAAAAACCTAGAGTAGTAATGCTATCTCCACTTATACCAGCTAATTTCACATTATCAGTCGTTAAATTAGGTTTACCAATTTTCAAATAAAAATCATAATTAATCATAGTAATATCACTTCCAGTATCAATTAATGCATCACAATTTACACCATTTATTTCAACATTTTTACTAAGCTTATTTACAGTTTTTGGAGAGTTACGAATAGACACTTTAAAATCTCTTTGCGGGCAGATACTGGCTTTGTGGCCAAAGCTACCACATTGGAAACATTTCAATCCTTTGTTTTTAAACTTGCAATTAATTGATTTATGGCCAGCCTCATTGCAATTAAAACATTTATTATTACTCTTGTTATAGTAATTATCATCAGCATAATTCTTTTGAGCGCGAACGAACGGCAATGGTGAATTTTTAGCTTCTTTCGCGATGTCAAATTTACTTCTGTTTTCAGACACACGCTAATTTCTGTTTGTTTCCTTTTTAAGGTGACTTCGTGCAGCTTCATATTCGTCCAGTTTATTAACCAAATCTTCTACTTTCTTTATTTTGGGCAAATCGTCGAGAAAATGATCGCGTACGTCATTTGGTATTTTACTCTTTAACTGGTCAACGACCATTAGCTGCTTTAAATCTTCAAAATCGGTTATTTCTAAACAATTTATCCTTTCCTCAAAAACGTTATTCAGTTCAAAACCGAAATCCCGCTATGAAGAAGAAGAATCTCGTTTGTGAGTAAAGAACTTCTGTCTGAGTTGTTCGGAAGTTAATTTAAATCTTTTAAGCAATAGTTTTTTTATGTAATCATAGTCATTAGCTGATGGATCAGGTTCACGAGCAATTAAATTGACTATATCTAATGGTAATAACCCGAGTAAATAAGAAATCCAGTTTTCTTTTGCAATGTTAGCCCTACTTATTTGTTTCTCAAATAACGAAAGATAAACACTTATGTCTCCGCTATTATCATAATTCTTCAGCAATTTTAATATATCAGTCTTAGGCATAACTGATACAGTTAAAGTATTTTCTTTACTTTTTAACTCAAGTTCTAACTTTTTCAAAGTATATTCGCGCTCATTTTTTTCGGCTTCGGCTTTTTCAGCATCTAACCTTTCGCGCTCCTGAGTGATAGTTAAAAGTAAGTTTTTTACGAACTCTTCATTATAGTCTTTCGACTCTGTTATCATTGTAACTAACTGTCGCACTTTGGCATCCTGTGGTGCCGTTAGTTCTAATTCGTCTACTAAAGTTAGTAAGTCGCTCTTTCGTGCTCGTGCAAGAAATGCCATACTTGAGAATAAATCAAAATTGTACTCACAATTTCTTCAACATCGATCCACACTGCATCAGTCCACAAGGAGTTGGTATCCAAGACGTTTATTGTAGAACGTCAAATTTCACTCCTGTTTAGTTCTTCTTTCGTCTATGTACCGGTCTTTGTTAAAATCCGGGTCGAACCCCCATATTTGTAGGACTCAGGAATCACTACTATTTAGAATCACGCACATTTAATTACATTTAGGACGAACAATTACATTAACATAAAAGAAATGAACATTAAATAGATTTCGTCAAATACGTCGCAGGATTAATTCACATGTGCCATCTCGTCTTTCGTTCAGAGACCCGACTCGTCTCACGCGTCTTGACTTTCGTTCAGACCCATCTCATCTCGCCTGCACTCCGTCTAACAAGCATCAACGCCTGTTGGCCAGCAGATGGCGCTCGTTATCAGGCGTTCGTCACTACATGTATATCCTCTAAAACAGAGTTTATAGTTACTTTAAAATCTCCACAAATTCTTACAATGTTCTCGGTTTTTATAACTGGTAAATTAGTGTAGCCCAATCACTTTTCACTGTGGGTTCTAAAATATCCATACTGACAAGTTTCTTGAATTCATTTTCAACTACAGGTTGAACCGAATTAAGGACGGGAAATGATTTTAAAAATTTAGACAGGCAGTTTTTTTTTAACATACTGTCTTTAATTTTGCCTGTACCATCTTTAAAAATATTAGGATACTCCGATAACATTTTTAAGATCTTCGTGTTACATTTTTTACGATTCAATCTTTTATTTGCATAATATAATATCCAATACTTTTTTTTTCTTTCCAATCGAGATAGCGCATTAAATGAAAATTGAAACTGAAATTTCCTATTCATTTTAGCATGGAAATTTACCGTATAATAAGACAAAAATACACAGAAATATAAAATTAGAATTTTGAAAAAAAAAATTGTATTCTATGTTCTATTATAAATATTGTTTGTTTTTTCAATACTAAATTTCTATTTTTAAAAATTCTTTTAAAAAAAATCTACTAATTTTTTTAAAAAATTATTTATTATTAACTTTAAAAAATTGTGTCCAATTAATATAGTATGCAGTGGCAGGTTAGTAATAAATCATCATAATAATGACTGATAAATATTCTTTACAATATTACTTATTAAATAAAGAACTCCTATAGCGTGCTCATGTAATATGGCAATTATTAAACTGCTCATCTATTAAATACAGAATAAATATTCACATAAAATGCAGGGGATAATTTACAATTCACAGGTATATGAATTCATTATATTTACTTTGAAAATATTCAGTATCTCGCTGCTAAATGCCGCCTGAACATATTTCACATAAAATCTTCCCAGAATTCCCTCGTACACTCCTAGAACGTCACAATCAATCAATTGACCGCTAGTGTTCACTTTCACATTTGGTTCGCACCTATAAAACAACTGTGAAACCAGTTGGCTTAATAAAACATTCTTTATTTTGTTTTTGTTAATAAATCTATTTTATTAATATTAATTATGGAAGAAAGAAACACGTAGTAAATTCAAGTGGTAATGCCTTGCATAAAAAAAGACGCCAGAGTTTGATTTTCCTATTTATTTACAGAATATTACAAAATACAAGCATCTTTGGAAATATTCAAGTGTACAAAAGATATTCTACATTTCACATGGACGGAAAACTGATAGAGGAGCATACCCAAGTTTTGCTGGCAAAACTTGTATGTCTGTACATTAAACACGTCTATAAACATCATTGTAAGAAATAATTACAAAAATGTATATCTGTACAAATTCACAATTACAAATCACTAAAAACTGCACGAAACAGCGATTATTGTCACATGGTTTCATGTGTCACATATATATTTGTTTCAGTTATTTATGTATAAGATATAGATCGGCATTTTGCTTGCCGTTACATTTATTTATCTGGCATCGAAAAAGGTATGCCTTCTAAAGGATCAATTTTTTAATATTTTAAAAAAAAATTAACAATAATATTGAAAATGAAACAAAAACCATGCTATTGACTGTAATTAGTTGTAAGATTTTTTCGGTCTCTGCGTACAGTATTATCTCAATGTAGCAGACAGAAATCCACATGATCTCATAGAAATCAGGACACTGTCAAACCTACAAATAAAATGTAAATAAATGTGTTTCAAGACTCGCATAGAAAATTGAAACTTATCAATTTTCCTTAAATAGCAATCGCCCAAAATTAAAATTTAGGAACTGTTATTCTATCTTCAATAATCACTAATCAACTTTAATCAATTTGAAATAAAAAAACAAGTGGCTCGATATCCGTTCTGATGGTCAATGCGAAACTCATGGGTACCTCGTTGGATAAAAAATAGGACATAACGCAACATTGCATATGAAAACAGGCTATTAAATGACATGCGCAATTATGCTTGTCACATGATTGTGATGTCACCGGCTAACCGGCTAAAGATGTCGTTTTTAACTTTTTTCATGCATTAAAATACCATCGGAATATTTGATTTTTTTTCCTACTTCCTATCGGTAAAAATTATTAAATTAAGAAAGGCAGACGTATAAAAATTTTACTAAAATCAGAATAAAATTCATAAAACAGTAAATATATTTTTTTCTGCAAACTTTTAAAATGCACTTTGTAACAATATCTTAGTAATCCAAAGTGTGTTTAAATGCATTATTTTCTAACAGTTCTTGATTCATCCACTTCCCCATATCGTATCTTACATTTGTTACGGGAATTGTTACACTCAAAACTAAATGTACAGAATATGTCTTATCTTCTTTAGCACTGCTTCTTATAACTTAATTTAGCTTTAGTCTTAAAAGCTAATCTTTTGAAGAATGTCTATCACAGTTCTCAGTGAAACAACAATATTGTCCATTCATCTGTTAATGACTACGAAAACAGAACGTTGCTTCCAAGTTTTGGTTTAGCTTCCATGCATCAAAAGTCGTAAAATCAGTTCTTAAATGCTGTGCCATAATTGATCATTCGATTACGATGAATTTTGAGATCGATTTGCTACAGTTTAGAGTCCAGTAGGTCTCCAGGAGTCACCATGGCCATTTTTCTGTCTTCTATGGCTTTGGCCAGTTTCCTTCGAGGTCCGAGGGGCAATCCCAAGTCCTTGAGGTCTTCCTCTGTGAGCAGCATGAGAGCTTCCAGGTCTATTTTCTCTTTCGTGAAAGCGGCAGTGTATTCCACCAAGCCGTGAGCAACAAGGAAAACAACAAGTGGAGTTGAGTCCATACCTAAAAAAGAAATAAAATTCGGTAAATATACTACCTCAAAGTATTTTAACATGTTTGCAACATCACTTAATGCTATTGTATAATATGGTCATAGTGTCGTTTTGAAATTAGCGAAGGTTACTTTTTGTAGATCACAAGATTGGAGAGGATGACACCTGTACCCTCTATTCAAATTTACATTCCACAACACAGGAAATATATCACAACCCAAGGGATTTAAATTGTACCAAACTCATGTACGTGGTAGATATTCAATGACATCGGAATCAATGTTGATATTGGTCAAGTAGATAGATGGGTATTGGCAAGAAGTAGAATATCAACAATATTGAATTGGCATTAAATTCAATTTATCCTATTTGCTCTCAAAGTCAAAGCTCCATATTATTGAGGCAGATATTAATCATTCGCAAAGCCAGGGGAAATATTATTGCAACTGAAGCAAGTAAACAAGCACAAATGAGTGCAAGAGAAATGGCTAAAATTTTAGAAGGGAGATAAAGAGTGGACAAATATCAATGGTCAAAAACGGGACGATCGTAACTGATTAGAGAGGTTTGACCGCTACAGATTAACACTAATACTTGCTGCATCCCAAACATAATGGACAATTTTTAAATATATTAAGATACTACACTATCATTTCTATGCCGAAGGATCCTAGGTTTAATGGAATGATTGTTGTTGCGATAGTACTCAGAAACTGAGGATGGAATCCTCATCCTCATCATTCATGGCCCAACTCCTCATGTAGCAGATACATCCATCATTGGACTGAAAGTAACTCAATCCCATATCATTACTATACCATCATCCGGGAATTTGTGGCGCTCCAGGTGGGAGGAGGGGACATCATTATGCACAAAAACAAAATTATAGTAAACTTCGACTATCCGGATTCTAATTATCCGAATTCCTTTGAGATGAAAATTTAAAGAACTTGTAAACTAAGTCCTCCTAGGTAGAAACAAAGAAATAAAGCAGAATAACTAATTTTGACTAATGCATTTCAATTTTGATACTTTAATATAGTAAGTGAGTATACAAAACGTAAACATTCTTTACAATCGTTAAATTAATGCTATAAGAAAATTGTTTTTCCTTACAACATACACTGTTTTTTTATTAATTATTTGAATATTGTCTAATCCCAATTAAACCGAAGAATTAGGTTTTTACTGTAACAAATTTCAAAAAAAAAAAAAAAAAAAAAAACTGAGAAAAATTTCCCCAAAGGGTATTTCCCCCCCTTTTTCTTTTTTTGAAATTGAACTTAATAAATATTATTTTTTAATATAATTCATCTATTTATAAGTATAAATGAAATCCTTCAAAACAAATCCGACAGAAAAAAAAAATTTAAAAAAATCAGAACTGCTTGACCTTGTCAATGAAAAACGTCTGATCTTTTTATTAACAACGAATCTCTAAGCTGTATCACCTTTCAGTTCCGCCCATTTTACCTTACTTGAATGAATTATTCATTATTGTGTATTACTTCATGTCAAAATTTCATTTCTCATTCAGGAAGGGAAAGTACCTCTAGTATTGTAATTCTTTTTTGGCGGTTTGAATTCATCCTTAATTAACTTTTTTCCCTGAAGCTTTTACATCTTGTATGCTTCAATTGAATAGAGATTGTTTAATATACGTCAGTGAAAAATGAATATTTATTTTATATAATTTACGATCGAAAATTAAACCTTAAGTTTTTGGGGCCAGCACAAATCATAAAATTTATAGTCTAACCAGGCATTTTATGGTTTAAATCTGATTATTAAATATAAATAATAGATTTCGAGAATTTAAAAATAAAAGAAAATAAGAAAATTTCAAAAAATACGTTTTTTTCAAAGTTCTGAGCATAGATGTAAATCATTATATTCAGTTTATTTGAAAAAACTTTGGCGTGTACAGACCAATACAAATCTGAATATTAGATATTAGCACAAGCATTATAGAGTTAGGGTTATATATGTAATTATGATTAAAAATTAATAGGAATTATAATTTAGTTTATTCTTAATTTTAATTAATTTCCATGTTGTTTCTTAAAATGTATTTCATTCTTAATTTTAATTAATTTCCATGTTGTTTCTTAAAATTTATGTAATTTTAATTTTAATTAATTTTTATGTTATTTCTTATAATTTATTTTATTCTTAGTTTTAATTAATTCCTATGTGATTTCTTATAATTTATTTTATTCTTAATGTTGAATTATTTCCAAAGAAATTCTATAATTTTGAATTATTTCCAAAGAAATTCCATAATTTTGAATTATTTCCAAAGAAATTTCAAATATATATATATTTTTTTTATTTCAACCTTTTGGGATGGATATCAGTACAACTAATAAATATATAAAAAGACGCGATATTACGTTTTCTCGAAATATTTAATAAAATTTCACATTTATTAAGCTAAAAATAATTGTTTGCAGAAATATTCAGGGGAAAAAAACTGGTCTATTGGGAAGTCGCAAATGACGAAAGCGCGAATCAACAGACTGGTGATCGTTAGGTTCAAACTTTCTATTATGACTATAAATAATGAAGATTATTTAACTACTGGTCACAATCCAAACCACCGGTCCAGTAAGCCTCACGTGCTGTAGCATTGAACTATATTCGTGCGGGGGTTGAGTCACGAGTGCCGAAGAAATATCACATAAGCAGGTAACGCGGACAGTTGCCATTCTGAGAGCGAGTGGAGTCGTCACGCCAGTCACGATATCCCCAGATGGCTGACCGTTTAGCAGATTTCCTGACATCTGCTGTCGAAAATGAGAGAACACAAAGCTTCGTTGCACGAAGCCAGAGTTTCGCAAAGCCAGGACGAGTGCGCAAACAAAGCTTGTTTGGAGGGGGGCGAGTGGCCGCCGGAAAATATTTGATGAAAAAGCTGTAAAATGCTAAGAAAGTGGGAAAAGTTTGTTTCCTGCTGATGTTGTTCATAGATAATTTGAAATAAATAATTCGAATTTTTTTATAATGTTTCATCCACTTAGTAAACTGTTTCAAGCATGTTTCTTCGTAAAAATAGTAAGGAAAATCGTTTTTGTTCTAAAATATGAATATCATTGAATAATAACCAGGATTATTGGCTGTTATTTGTAATTTCAAAAATAAAAATTAGCTTTCATATAAAATCAATAAGTATGCTTTTCAAATTTCTTAATATTAGCATCAGTGAGTCAAAACCTGTTGTTTTCTATTTAAAATCTGAAGTAGCGATACATTTTTTATTAACTTTTTGAGCTAAAATGTTTTCAAATTACATAAACAATTTTACAGTAGTAGAAATAAAAGAAATAAGAAAAGATGTTTTAAGAAAGTGAAAGAGAAAGTATGTTTCTAAATTAATGTTAGAAAATTTACATGCTTAATTCTTGAAGTTTAGCTAGTCTGAAGGTTAGTCAATTACCAGTCGATGCTTTAATACTGATTTTTTTTTAAAAAATATTCTTTGCTGAACCCATTTTTCTAGGAGGTAATTGTTAATTTTGTTCTTATAATATTTACTGAAATCATTTTTAAAATACTTGACAAAAAATAAGTATTAAATAAAAAGATGCTATTAGTTTATATAATTTTAAATATATTTAATAAACATTAATAAATAAAATTCAGAAAAATTATATTTAGTTTTCTAATACATCTTGAAAGTGCTTTTTAGAATCTTCAGACCCCCCCCCCTTCTCTTTTTCCCCCTCATATCAAATGAATAATTGACTGTCTCTATTATTCGATGTAGAAATATTTTGGTAATCACAATAAATGATTATAAACAAGACATTAAAAATTTTAAATATCTTTTAACCAAAAATATTTCAATAAGTCCCATTTTATTATTCTAAAGCTGATTATTATACCTTCATCATCAAAGTGTCCTTCATCGTCATCCCAGGGTGCGTGATTATTCCTCTGTGCCAAGCTGCCAGCGCTTCCAATGCTGTCCTCAACAGAGTCATTTTGTAAATCTGAATCTTTCTCACTAGCTCTGATGGAATCTAGATCATCATCGCACTCTTCATCATTCTCTTCAGTTGACGTCGAAGGCAAGGACATCAGAGTCCCCGACATGGAATTCCTGAAAGCCACAGACCCAAAACCAGGTCTTTCGAAAATACTGCCTGACGGTTCCATGGGAGGAACATCGTCTCCGAATCCTGAATCTGTGGCATGCAAGAAATCAGGTTCACTGATTGCCCTGGACAATTCACTCTTGTTGTCAAACACATCTTTCATATGCCTCCTTTGATTGTTACCACCAGAAGTCGTACTTTGAGTGTCATATTTAGGCACGTACAGTACTTCCGAATCCCTGAGCAGTCCAGATAGTGAGCGAATTGATCTCTTGCCATTCATTTCGGTCTCCCTGACCTTGAAGTCCGCGGCGGTCATGACCACATTCTGCTTCTTCTGCTGTATTCTCTTGGAGACAGCACCTAAACCTTTCTTGGTGGTACCTGCACCATTGCTGATGATGTCTGAATATTTTGGGGAGGCATACGTGATTTTGCACTCTCGCTTCAAACTGGATATTGTCAAACTGGAAGCCTTGCTGATCAACCCGTTGAGCTGGAATTCCGATCCATAGAGCTTCCGCCTCTGCTTTTCGATTTCTTTTTCTTCCTTTTCTGCCTTCTTCGCAGCTTTTCTCTGAAGTTTCTGGTACATCTTTATTCTTTTCTCGGCGTCGATCACTGCCTTTTCCTTCAACTTCTGGACAAGTTTCTTGTTGAGGGCACTCTGTCGGGCCACGACATCGTCCAGGTACCGGATGATTTCGTCTCTCTGGTTCATGGCAGCCACATTGGACGCTGTGTGGAAATCGTTGTCCAGCGCCCACAGCGAAACACCGAAGTTGACCAGAAAAGATACGCAATTCATATGGCCATTGGCAGCTGCCCAGTGCAGAGCTGTGTTCCCAAAGTTGTCACATTTGTCCGGATCTCCCCTAAAACAGAAATTAATACACAATTAGTTAAAAACTAAAATTATTATACTTTTTGAATAAAATAAGTAGTAATATTCATTATACGATGATATATACAAATATTATGTTATGCTTTCCTCTTGTCATAATAATTCTAAATTCAAAATGAAAGGATCGTTATTTCAACACTGATATTAGATTTTTTTAATAAAAATTTTGATCATTTTTTTATGTGCAACTTAAACAGTACATATAAGAATTGATTTTTCGAAAATATATACTAAGCACAACAACCAAATATAAAAGAGTGCTTCCAATATAAGTGATACTCTGGCATGCAGATGAATTTATAAAAATATTACACTTTGATTAGTTATAAATATTTATTAAAAATTTAATTTTATACTGATCTTATCACGTCCAATTTCTTTAAAAGAGATTAATTCCTAACTTCCGTTATAATAATCAAAAATATTTAAAATAAGAAGACCGTTTGATTCATACTATCAACAACAGATTTTCTTTGGCACATTTTTTTTTATTTAAAAAATGGAATTGTTGACGGAATTAGAAAGGATATATGGTAATATCTTCAATACATCCCTTGTCCGTAAATCTTATTATTATTTTTTTCATTCCTAAATAAATGGCACTACACAATTTGTATAATTTTCTCGAAAATCTGAAATTAATACATACGCAATTTCATATTCATTTGTTTTCCAACCATCTAATTAATTTCGTATAAAATAGCTGTATTAAATCAAAGAACTTTAGAATTAGATACATTTGTATTAATTTTGTATTCGTTCTAGTTCAGCTTACCAGAAGCATGAAACGTATAATTTAAAAAAGACAAAATCATAA